>VDFB02119287.1:0-38335 GCA_007258455.2 Sequoia sempervirens | reverse complement strand
CCAAGAGCCAATATCCATCTCACATAATCCATATCTCACACTCAGTGGCTTGATGGTGTTAGGCCACCACACATGGTGAGACCATCCAAGCAAGACCACAATGACCTACCTCTTGTTGTACAAGGTGGTTAGCCTCCAAGAGATAGTCATCACACATAGGTGGGTAGTGGGTCCTAGCTGTAAAACAGCCTCACATACCCCCATCCTCAAGGTTCCCTGCGTCTGCTTCCTCATATACACTCACCAAGTCCGCCTCATACGTCCTTGGAGAGGAGTCACAATACAACACATAGCTGACCTCAAAACAATAATGATAAACTGGTTTAGTCACCATAGTCATAGAATAAACATCAAATAAGATTCAATCTCAACAATAAAGCAAGAAATGTGCCCAATATCAACACTAAATCAAATGTAACCACGAGGCTACGAGATAATAAAATCACAAGGTATGGCTAAACCTTTACAATCAAACATAAACAAAATGTCGGCCTTCAAAGTCAATCTAAAATCATCAATAATCATATAGAGAAAGTCCTCAATCTTCAAAATTGCACAATACAACACTGCGTGACTAGATACTAGCCACCAAACGAGGAAGGAGGGAACATCGTCTGGCTATGTCAATAGCCCTCATGTGGTGTGGAGTGAGCACACCATCCACATGACCCAGAGTGTGCTCCTCGGCTACACCCTGCCTCACGTCGTCATGCGACATGGTCATACGCCAGTCAGAGAAGGCACGCACTGGTCATATGCCGCATGGCAATGTGTCTGTGGCTCCGCGAAAGTAGGCACATGCAAGACACACCCCGCATAGCGATACCTCGTGGAGAAGGCACACGCAAGTACTCGCCGTAGCCAGAGGTATACATGGCTAGGACATACCCATATGCTAACCGACCCAAACAATGTCAAAAGCAAACATGAGTATTCCCTCTACAAGTGTGTGAGGCCCCATTATGCTCATCACACAAGTAGGCTATCATAACAAAATCTCATAGTGCACCTTCACGTGTCTATGCACGTGGCATCGTGTCCTCGAGCCCAGCTAAGCTACAAAATAACAACGACATCATCGCAACACTCTATTTGGAGACATCGAGGTGGGGGTGAAAGTAGCGCCATTATCCATTGCATCATGTCGAAACATGTGTGGATACGGTGTGTACAATACATATAATGAGTATAGCAATATGGGGCTACTTGAGCTTCACCTCTCATATAGACGAGGTTGACTCGCTAATGCCAACTCAACGTCCTTACAGACGGCTAGGCATAAACTAACAATCCAATGCTACTTTGCTCAAAATTGTGGGGTTTAGGCTAGCACATATGGATCAAGTAACCTGATCCATCGTAAGGGGAAGTAGTGAGTAGGTTTCCTTAAGATCGGTTGAGTTAAGACCGCTCTACGTCGCAATGTGTGTACGCTACACACTCCGCCCAAGTAACTTGTGGCAGCTACTACCCCTTTATGGATTGAGGGGCTAGAGAACCAAAAGAAAAGAATCTAAGAAACTACCTTTTGGCTACTCTTATATATATAGATTTTCAACCACACGTGGGTTGGCCCTCAATCAGGTAACAAACATACAAACACACCTAATGGTATGGTTAATTCCACACCAAATACAAGATATTCTGAATGGATGGGTACACCGTATCACCATCCTTTGACCTGTGGGTTATGGCCCACAAAGCAAGTACGGGGTAATCACAACACTCAACCAATGCACAGTTACTGGTTTCTCACATTTATAGGGGGTACAACTATATACACAATTCCTTAAGTACATTTACTTCCATAATCCATGTGATTCATATGATCACATGTATCCATAACCCTTCATTAGCTTTTCTTTCACATCCCTCTTTTTCATATATCACAAGATGCTAAATGTAAATTTCAAGATATTCGTGATCACTTAACAACTCCACTTAACAAGTTCACATTCACTTCCTCAATATTACAAACTAGCTACCACTACATTTACTTAAGGATGAACATATCAGACTCATTTTCTTTCATATATATAAAATCATAATTATTCATCACGAGTAGCACATAATAGAAACTTATCCCATCAACTATACCACTTCCACGTTACAACTAATTCATCAAATGGATTTACTTTTCCATACTCTAATTAAGGAAGAATTAAATCATTAACCATATTGGATTGAACCATTCTAACATCTCTATTCCACCCTAATAATTTCATCAATTTTCCCATGAATTTAGGAACATAGAAATTACACTAGATCATGAGAGGATAGCTTAACACAAAATCATTTCCTTTCGTCCATCAACTATATTAAATCACTATCATTGCATTAAATAGGACATTCAGGATTACTTACTATGACATTTCTAAGATGATTTTACAATGTCTACTGATGCATCTATACATAATGCAAATGAAACTTTTCACCCAAGACTTATTCTAACTCCCATTCCTTTTACCAAGGAAAAATTATAAAATTTATGCTTAATGATCAAAACTAATTACTCTTGCTAAGAACCTTCTAGATTTCCTTCATCTCATGACAAGGTAGAGAGGGAAGAAAAAAAAGAACATTTTCGATTCCAATTCAATGATCACATCAACAAGCTTTTAAATCCTGAACACCTTGATCCATACTAAATAAAATTGCAATACACCCAACACAAATCCATATTTCACAATTCAGAATAGAAAAGCATTTATCTTTTATACAAGAGAGTGGTTAAACTTCCACACCACTCCATGTCATAAATCATACTAACATACTTAAGATAGAGCATCCCATATTCATTCCTAACATAATTAACAACTATTTAGTCATCTATAATAGGAAGAATAGAAGGAGAGGAGAAGAACATATCTTATCTATCCCTAGGGTCAACCTAGTTTTCCCTAAATACAAACCACTTAGTATAGTCAAGGAAAACAAAGAAAGGAATACACACATAAGAGTACAAACAACAAGGACGGGCTAGTGGGCTCATGTGAAACCAGGGTTCCCAGTGTATGAACCCGGGCTCTGATACCAATAATCTAATGCCTGTCGTGTGAACCCCAAAGGACAACGAACACCGCACATAATTTTTTTTTTGAAAGTGAAACATTGCATACGATGAATATGTACATACATTACATGAAAACAATTATGCAATTACAAATTCATTCATGTCCTTTGGGGTACATAGAACGGTCATTATGAATCATAAACTTATATCAAACGAAAGTGAATTAAGAACCCAGATTACACAATGATGACATACAACTATTAATGATCAAAAGAGTCGAAAGCAATACATCATTTTATTACAATTCAATTCATAGATTCATAGTACATTTGTGGAGCATATTTCCATAGATACTACACATCATGATTACATTAATACATTACATATTGCTTCCCTTAGAACAATGGGAAGAGTACATCAAGATCAAGAATAATTACACCAATGAAGAATAAGGTATAGGGCGGAGATCAATCTTCAACCAAGAGAAGCTCTGGTAACTCTTCGTCCGCTTTCGCAAAACGAACACCAATTGGGAACCCAATTGGGTGCATAGCACGTTCCACCCAACCACGTGGACCCGAAGGTCCACCCCCCATGCTAGGAGATGACAAGAAAGGATCCACATCCAAAGAAGGTCAAGTAGACAAGGCTAACTCCACACTGGCATAAAACAACATCAAACAAGTACAACTTTGCTTGTTTAGGAAGCTCTCCCAAATAGTTCAGAAACAAGACTCACAACAACAAGGGTGTACCAAGCATAAAGGCCACAATGAAAACACATACGAGGTGTGAACCATCTCGCTCATAGTCATAACCAAAGGCAAGGAAAATCATGGAACAAGGTACACCCATGAGGTCTCAAGAAAAAGAATACAGTCAAGGATCACAAAGGTCTAATCAATGAGAAATGCAACACATGACAGGTTTCCCATTGCCTCAGGAACCCTAACAACCTACACCCATAACTTATGAAAAGGGAGTGACTTAAACATTTACGAGTTCCCAACTCATCCAAAATATGACTAAACGAAAGTCGATTCATAAAGTTTCCTCAAACAAAATTAACACAAAAGGAAGAATCACATCATGGGTTCACAAAATGATTATATAAGTTTCATAATAAAAATCGACAAGTGCAGAGTAAAGGAGACAATATCACAAATGAAATTAGAAGCCAACACTTATAAAATATTATCACCTTTATACAAGATCAAACACATTAACAAATAGCTAAGTCTATGGTCAGTTCATCCAAGAGAGACCAAGAGAGACATGACAGGCAATCAAATAAGCAATAGCAATTTTATCCATGATCTCAAACTAAAGGTTACAATGAGTTTGACATTAAAATAAGCTATTTACCTGATCAAATTGAAATATTATATACCGACACTTCAAGAAAACTCTCTTATCCAAGAAGTAACCATTCCAAATCCCTAGGGTTTAAGCTTCACTATACAATCATGTTATAGGGTTAAACAAAAGTAAGTTTCACAAGATAATCTAAGGTGTACCCTACGCTACATTTAGTAACACTCTAATTACTTGCAATGATCACTAATTTGACTAACTCCAAGAAGTTATACCAACTAATAGACAAATATATCAGCTATCGAAAAGGCAATGATAATACTATTTCAATTTCTCCCTTAAACTCTAATCACCTACAAATTTAAAAATACTCCTTCAAGTTCCTATGTCATGCCCAAAATTACCAGACATAGTTGATCTATTAATGACATTAATATTATTCCAATACATTAATTTTGTATTTTTACCAATGTACCTCGTTTCCATTCATTTTACAAATATTTTTCCCACCTAATAAAAATATAAATATTACTCATAAGGTAATTAAAATTAAATTAATGAGTTATATTTTTAAATTATCCTTAATAATTATTTCCCAAAAGAAATTAGCTAAATTAATCCTTATTTATAATTTAAATTCCTTTAATAAATGATCCTTATAAATTTAATCTTAAGAATAAAATCTAAATGATTTAAATCTAAATGATTTTTATATAAATATAAGAACTTATTCAGGAGAAGTGCACGTATTTAATTTAAATTCTAGGTATGAATTAAAGTAACTCAAAGTAACTTAAGATAAATAAATAAAGAGTGGTATCTACTTGAACATGGGAGCCTAATAGTATTAATAGGTGAACTGCCCCATATTAATATTGTCACAGTGTTTAGTCTACCATTTACATTCTAAACACTCTTTCTACAATAAATCATATTCTTGCGAGTTAAATAATTCATTTCGATATTTTATTGATAAGGCAGAGGTCAACATGAAGCAACGTTAAAAAGTGACTGGTATTACCATTGCAAGCGTCAAGGGAATAACACTAGTGATAAAGTAAATCTTATCACTCCAACATACTACCACTATGTCCGAAACATTGGTTTGAAAAGTGAGGGAAGAAATAAATGATTCCTTTTTAATCATTTGGTTTGAAAAGTGGAAGAAATTAATTAATACAATATCAACCATGAATTCCCTAGCAACCAACCTAAACGCCAGTCTTTGTAAACCTTATTTCTCTCGTTGCTAAAAGACTCTATGTGATAGATTATATTGATTTATTTTGCAGCTGGTGGCAGGTGGCAGAGGTTTAAATGGTAAGGAGATCAAAGAAAGATAGAGGAATTATAACGATACAAGGATGTGGTTGGATTGAAAGTCATAAATTAGTACATACTTTCTGCGTATGAGACAGATCGCATTCACAGCCCAGCAGATCTATGTGATGTTGGAGAATTTAGTTTGGTAGATGAAGGCGGCAGGGTATTTTCCAAGTTCAAGAAATCTACTCAATGTCGAGATATATATATATATATATATTGACTACGTAGGGTAAAGGTTGTCGTAATGAAAAAACCTAAATGTGCACATTATTAGAACCATCACTGGAAACCTTATTTTGAGGCTACAGATTCGCCAAAAAGGAGAAGTGAAAGGTCATTATCAGCTAGAAAGTATCTGGAGGAGCCAAACCAAAAGCGGGAAAGTGCCCAGGCAGATATGTATTCAAACATGTAGACGCATGAGCAAGGCCTGTACACTGTTTAACCAAATTCCTCTAAGAAATGTGATCTCAAGGAATGCAATGATTGCAAGATATGCACAAAATGGATTTTTAATGTATCACTTGGGTTTTTAGAATTTACAGCA
Organism: Sequoia sempervirens; assembly: GCA_007258455.2. NCBI lineage: Eukaryota > Viridiplantae > Streptophyta > Pinopsida > Cupressales > Cupressaceae > Sequoia > Sequoia sempervirens. The sequence continues at coordinate 32,135 of VDFB02119287.1, read as the reverse complement.
GCAGACTGGTAACTCCAAAACACAGAATTATTCATCGCTCCTTGCTGACACTATGGTTGCTAAGGATAAAGGGCCTAAAAATGCAACTAGGGTTAGCTCCAACGTATGCAATGATGTTGCATACTCATATAACGACGATGATGAAGATGAGATAGTGAAAGAGAAACCCAAGGCCAAGTTAAATGGAGGAAAATCAGGCATCTCCAGGAATACAAGGTTGCAGGATGAGCACAAAATGGATTTGTTTAAAGCCTTTAGAAGCTCTCAAGAAAAAGCAATCAACAGGTGAAGGCGCAAATCAACTAGGTTATCAAAACCTTTAAACTTACTATTATGTTCAAACGCTGCGGCTGATGCAGGTTGACAATGGTATCAAGAGATTATTTATACCTCTACAACATTCTAATTTCCAGTACTGCAGATGTGACAGGTTGCCAAAAGAATTAGGAGGGCTATTTACCCCTCCACAGTCTGCTGCATTCTAGTGTTGCTGCTGAGACAGGTTGCGAATGGTCTTAGGAAGATTATTTGCAGTTGTAGATTGGTAACCCCAAAACACATAATTATTTGTCGCTCCTTGTTGACACTGTGGATTGTTAAGGATAAAGTGCCTGAAAATGCAACTAGGGTTAGCTCCAAAGTATACGCGGATGTTGCATACTCATTTAACGATGATGATGAAGACGAGGTAGTGAAAAAAAATCCCAAGGCTGAGATGAATGGGAGGAGCATCAGGCATCTCATGGAGGGAAACATTTGCAAGACATGGATTTAATGACAAGGCTTTAGAAACTTTCAAGCAAATGCAATTGGCGGTTGTAAAGCCAATGAACCAGGGAGGTTATTTAAAACTTTTAAACTTCCTGTTCTACCCAAGCGCTGCAGCTGAGAAAGGTTGACAATGGAGTCAAAGAGATTATTTAAACCTATACAACATTCTATTTTCGAGTACATCAGAAGTGACAGGTTTCCAACATAATCAGAAAGGTTGTATGCGCCTCTACAATCTTCTACGTTCAAGGTGCGAGTAGTTTTGCAGTTTTAGAGGATAAGAGGAGCACATACCTCACACAGCAGCAACCCCTTATTGCATTGCATGTATCGCAGATCATTTGAAGTGCATCCAACAGCCCGTCTCTTCCAGAAATCCTCCTGGATCTGCATGCAGTGTCCCCCCACGCATAGACCTAGCCCCTCCTCCATAAAGCATGCCCAAAACTGAACACCCGGTGCAGACACGTGAACAAAAAGGAATACTTTGAAGGTAGGTGGAGGCACAAGCAAGACAGGTGTAAGGTCAATTTTGATGCAAAGGACGTGTCTGCAACAAGGAAAGGCATGAGGACACGAGAGGACAAAGAATTTTCTTTTAACCAGTATCCTCACTGCAAAATAAATTATTAATTATTATTTGTATATATAGTTTAAAACTACATTTTTACCTAGAAAATTTAATCTATTTATTTATAACTAAAGCATTTATTTATTTATTTACTTTAAACAAAGCAGTTTAATTAAATAATTTGTTACGGCCCATAACATTTCATAAAATTAATCTATTTGCTTATAATTACTTATTTATTTATTCTACATTTATTAATTTTTGACTTAACATCGTTATGTCATTTGTCATAACTTATAATTATTTAAAAGCATTTATTTTAAAACTTAATCATATATATATAATTCAATTTTTTTTTTTTTTTAAAGGACCCTCATAACTTTGATATATTGAATATATGAGTTTCTCAAATTTAAAAAAAACACCCTTTATAATCATTTTCTATTAAAATAGTGTCTTTAATAAAGAAATAATATAACTTATAAAATCTTTATCCCTCTAAGAATCTCTTAACAATTTAATAATTTAATTAATGATATTCAATCAATAAACTAACCATATAATAATAAAGCATTTACTCTTGACATAACACTTTATTTTATTTTAAAATGTTAAAGTTTACCAAATAACCCAATGCAATTATCAATGAAATAACACTTACACTAAAATCTAGAAGACTGATTTGGAGGGGTGCTACACCAAGAATGATGGGAATGAAACAATTGAATTTCACTTACTCCAAATCACATTAATAGTATTGCTAGTTATACTTTAATTTATCCCTTCTTTTTTTACGCACAATTTTTGTAAAACCTCTCTACATTTTCACTACTATTTCTTAAGAGTGGGGAACCCTGTGTCCATTTTCAACTAACACTGATTCAATCATTGAATTTGAATATTGTGTTTTTCATGTAGAATACTATTGGATTAAATAATAGGTTTTTTAATGAGATTAAAAAGCAATATTTTAATGAGATTAACAAGCAATATTGTTAATGAGATTCACAAGAATTTTTTGTAAAACCTCTCTACATTTTCACTACTATTTCTTAAGAGTGGGGAACCCTATGTCCATTTTCAAATAACACTAATTCAATCATTGAATGTGAGTATTGTGGTGCTCATGTAGAATACTATTGGATTAAATAATAGGTTTGATAATGAGATTAACAAGCAATATTTTAAAAAATCTTATGATTATTTAAGCGTAAACTACTATTTTGAGGTCCAAGTATACAAGTTCAACATATTGTTAATAATTTGGGTTGGGCATGATCATTGAAAAAAAGGATGGGATCCATTTATATAAAATATACAAATTTACATAAAGAACACAAGTAATAATTGATAATTCAACATCAAATGTTAAAGATAAATAAAAATTGTTTATGTACATTCAAAATACAAAAATTATCAATGTTTGGATAGGTAGTTAGTGTACCATAGATTTTTGGCACCCTAGTTCTTTCTAACACTTCTAGAGTTTTTCACCTAAAAGGAAAAAGGAGGACCAAAATGCTCATGTTACATTCAAAGTCAATGTAATATTGATGGAATATGGATGAAATGTACCTAAATGCAATGTTTCAATGCAAGAAACTAATAATATTTTTTGATTAATGAATGGAAACTAAAGAAATGAAGAATGTTCGAAAACACATTGTGTAATGCAAAAACACCTAGAAATTAATGCAAATTGTAACAAAACTTGAAAAAACTAAAAATGTGCACTTGGAATATGGAAGGGGGCTGGAAATAGCTTCTAGAATTCTGATGATGCTAGTTTGTAGGCTTTGTGGGACTCATTCACCATTTTGGACAAATTAGTCCTAATTCTACAAAACTGTGTCATAACCTATTTCTGACAAAAGGGTATCTAAAAATGTAGAAAATAAAAAAGTTACCTTGGATTGGGACTCATTTTCCACCCATGGTGAATAATTCCACTTTTTAATTTTTAAATATTCAAAGGTGGAATCCAGAGCTCTCGGTCTGCACTTTGATTCTCTATAGGTGTCTACTTCTAAAACTCTAATTTCTTAACTTGAAAATAAATTTTTGCTGATATTTTTACTTGTTGAATGAAGAGAAGACTTTAGAAACCTTTTAACTTGATTCTTAATTATTTCCAAGCTTCCAAGAGACCTAAATCTGCAAACACACAAGGTAAGATAGAGAAATGTTGAATGTTAGGGCATGAGGATTTGCCTTGGTCAAAGAATTTTTAGGTAATTAAACCAAAATGATGAAATGATGTAATGAAACATGCAATAATGAAGTTTATTACCTTTCCATGATGTTTTATCTTGAAATTCTGCCACAAAACATGAAGAATCTACCCTTGAATGTCTAAAAATTGCTATCTTAGAGACTTGAAATAAAGAAACCCTAAGTTGCTTGACTTGAGATGGAAGATTGGTGGATTAATGAATGATAATAAATGTTAATTAGGGTTAAAAGACTTATATTTATAGGCAATTCAACTTATTAGCCCAAAAATTGGATCGCTAAGGCCAACATGTGAAAATAATAAACTTAAATTTCAATTTTTCCTATTCGAAGGTCAAAAATGAGCCAAATGGGACTCATTCACCATGGATGGTGAATGGGTCCCACAAGGGCCATTTTGACAGCTAGGAAGCCATGAGATAAGGAAATAAGGTTTAAATTACAACTTTGTCAGGTATTTCATCAAATATTGCCTCAAGATGCATAATATGGGCTAATAGGGGCCTATTATTAATGATGTAAAGGTAAATTAGGGCTTGGGACATAGAATTCCCTGTGAAAGTGTGATTAAATACACATTACAACATTAAAATGAGGTCCACATAGCCTAGGAAGGAAAAAGAACCAATGTGAATGTGTAAAACACATTACAACACTAGGTTAAAGTTAAGTTTATTTTACAAGCCTTTTATATTGATATGATATTGTTATTAAAAATATTTTATTATGTTTAATTAAGGGAAGAAAATGGGTTTATTAAGTCTAGAAAAGTGTGAAAGTATCTTACAACACTTTACAACACCTTTACAAGACATCATTAAAAGCATGTTATTCAATTTTCAAGGGTCCAAGACCTAGTGTGGATGTATAAAATGCCTCACAACACTTGAATCAAGGCCTCGATAAATTCAATTTATCATGAATTATTCCCATGCCAAGCAAGAGGTACATTTTTCTATGGTACATTTAGCCTGGTCCACTCTAATGAGAGGATGAACTTGCTTCAAACTCACACTAAAGTAGACATTTAAGAGAGATCTAAGTGTACAGATGCAGATGAAAAAGAATGAAAAAGATCAAGAAGGCATTCAAGCCCCTGGGATCTAAGATCCTAATTCAAGCCATCAAGATACAAAATAATGCAATGGAAAGAACAAGAAAGATGAAAATGAAAAGGGGGATCAAGCTTCGATCATTTGTCTAGCTAGTTGTGGATTAGATCTAGGCTTGTTTGTTTCATAATGAAAATGCATATTCACTCTAGGGCGACGAAACTCTTGGTTGTCTATGGGTGAGAAAGCCAAAAAGTATACTCACTCTGGGGCCACGAAACTTCTAGTTTTTCGTAGGGTTAGAAATCCCAAAAGGTAAAACATACACTAGTTGGTATGCACATAGGTGGCTATGGGGAAAGTCGTGTCACTGAATGGGCTTCCCGCTCAACCATATCAAAGTTATACCTCCTAATAACTTTAACAAGGTGCCACAAAGAAAAGTGATTTTTGAGCTCTGTGAGGTAAGTGAAACTTCATATGCTTGAGACTCATAAACATTGTTAATGAAGAATAGTGTAAAGATTATTCAAAGGGATTTTACTTTGTTCATGCAAGGTCTCATCTTAGGGGACATTGTGCTTAACATCTCCAAGAGAGGATGTGTCAAAAATAAATATCACACTATTGGAGAGAATCATGTCTTAGGAGTAAACATTGGTTACTTTAAAGCAATTGCTCATAGCAATGGTGTTAGCAACCACTTTAAAGTGGGGACATAAATTGATGACATCTTTTAAAAAAATTTATATTTCATGGTGTGATTTTCTTTCTTGTGATGTTTCCTTTTCTTGGTGGTCTCATTGGGTTTGATGTCCTCCAAGAGTATGATATGTCAAACTATATGACTTTGCCTTGGTGGCATGATGTGAAGTGAGGCATCCCATAAGTGGCAACCTGATGTTCTTGATTTGTCCCCTCTTGGAGACATTAGGCATGATGTTCCCTAAGAAGAAGACTTTACACGAAGCAAGATCCCCTTAAACAAAAAAATATAAGCATAATATTCATAAATAATTTAGCATTTTGGTGCCTTATAGAAGTTGTCAAGAGGATAACCTCGGTATGGTATGGGAGCCTAATATGATTCTCTCATTTTCCACCTTTTCAAGATACTAACCTAGTGGACAGCCTAAGGTTCCACTACCCCATAGTGATCATGTGTATAATTTTCATAGTGGATATCATGTTCTTCTTGTTGACATTTTTGAACAAACAACCTAGACCTAGTCCACATTGTGTTGAACAGACTATCGAAGCTTGATCCTTTATTTTCCTTTGTTTTACTTGGTCTTTGATAGGTTATGATTATGTATCTTTTTCATTGATACATACATATGTGTATTGAATGTCTATTTTAGTGTGAGTTTGACATGGGGTCATACTCTCACTAAAGTGGGGGAAATATGTAGTAACAAAAAAAAGTATCCCTTTTCCTTAATTTTAGATTAATTAATTATATATGAGCTTAAAGTTGTCTTAATTTGGTGTTGTAATATGTTTTTCATATTCACATCAAGTTTAGGACTCTTCTTAATAAAATGGACTTAATGATGGCTTATTTAGGGTGTTATAAAGTGTATCTTTACACTTTCACTCTAATATAAAGCTTTATTAATTAATTGAGGTTAATTGAGTTTTATTGGCCCCTTAAACTCAAATCCAAGCCTTATTTATTTCATTTTTCAAGGCATAAATCCTAGAACTCACTAATAATATTTCACTACACTTAATTTGGCAAGGTTTATGTCCTAGGATAGTGACTTGGGACCCATTCGCAACTTAGTGAATGTGTCATCACTAGGTCCTAGGACCCCTTTTTTGCATATTATTTCACATTCCTCAAAACAAATCCTAGTTAAGTATGTTATGACCCATTCGCTCTATGGTGAATGGGTCATCCTTAAATTAGGACACCCCTTTTTGAAAATATTCTTAGTGGGATTTTAGTTATTTAAAATCCTAGATCTAATGTCGGCTCGTTTTATTTGAATTTTGGGATTTCTCAAATATTAAGATATAAACAATTCATCGCCATTAAAAATTCATCTCATGGAAAATTCACCACCAGTAAACCAATTATACAACAATTAATGGAAATTATTCTTTTGTAAAAAAAATCCCAATGTCTTTGAATTATATATTAAAAATTATTAATGTAATGAGTAGTGAAAAAATATCAATATCTTTGAATTATATATTAAAAATTGTTAATGTAATGATTCTGTGAGATGAATTTGTCATGGTGAATTTTCCATGAGATGAGTTTGTCATGGTGGTGAATTCACACTGAAAGAACAAGGAGATTAATTAATAAATGAAAGAACAAGGGGATTAATAAATAAATATAAGATCTCAATGTTTAGTCGTTGGAAGAACATGAACATCAAAGTAATAAAGATGAGCTCTCAATTTATTTGTCATTGAAAGATCATACACGTGAAATATAAGCTCTCAATTCTTAGTAGCTAGAACAACATGTACATCAATGTAATAAAGAGTAGTTATTAATTTTTAGAAATGATGTGTTTAATATTAATATTGAAAATTGTAAGTGATAATTATTCTTACAAAAATATATTAGATTGATCTAGATTAACATCAAATTAAAATAACAATTTGACAAAAAATTAAAAAAATCTTCTAATAGAAGAAACACGCATGAAGAACAATTTTCTTACTATTATCATAAAATTTTAAAACAATATTTAAATATTACAAAAAAAAATAAAAAAATTTAAAGTATTTCAATTTTTTTGGTAATATAATCAAAAGCTAACTAATTATGTACTTTATATGTTCTTTTATCTCATAAAATAATGGTGTAACTAAACTATTTTTTAAATGGCTTTACATAATAAATAAGTTATATAAAGAATACCAAAGTGATTATATGCTTTTTAATATTATTTTCTTTAAAATTAGATGCAAGACTTCTCTTATTGTAAAAATTAAAAAACAAATCAATTGTACAATTATATATTATTATAATAACTCCATGTAATTTATGTGATATTTATGTAATTTTTGCCTTGCTAAATTATATTATTACATGTATATTTTTAAAAATCTCTACCTTAATATTAAATAGGTAGATTGATAAATTTTACTTTGATATTTATTATTGATAGATAAATTTTGTGATATTTAATACACACAATTCTAATTTTTGCACCTAATTACTGAGAAATGAGCCAATAAAAAGAAAAATAAATAATATTTTAACAATTTTGGAAATGAACAATTAAAAATAGACTATATAAAATTGTTGGTCAAGTTTTTAATTCTACATATTCATTGGTTGAACTGTCACTATCATTAAAAAAAATTGCATGTAATGAATGCATTAATATTCTGCGTAGAACAGAACCAATAATGATTATAAATCCAAAAGAAATTAAAAACCATACAAAAACCAATCACATTATGTTGGACACTCTTCCCTATAAATTGCAATCACATTCAACCGTCAAAAAGAAATTCACCACCGCCTTTAAAAGATAACCATTTCTTCCCATTCGTTTACCAAAGAGTAACACTAATCTCCGACTGTACTGAAATCTAAACTAACTACAGATTCCCAATAAGATATACAATAAAACTTGTCACAATTTCTCCTTTTCAATGCGAAGGCAATTAAAACCCGTTTTAAATTGATTACTGTTTTTAATACATAAAATGTTAAAAATGGGTTGTTCACCAGATTAAGAATTGAAAGGTCAACAGAAGTTCCTTTCTATTACTTGGTCAGTACTCTAAAAAAGTATTTCAGGTGAAGCTCATCACATAGAAAGGAATCAGTAATAAGGTAGGAACACATATTACCATCCCAAATTAAAGTCTGAAACTCTCTGTAGAACAAAACTAATTCATTACATGAAATCAATGGTATTTTTTCAACCATTATAGAAGAAGAAGCCAATGATCACTACACAGTATTTACAAAGGCTAATCTTGCAACTAGAGATAATATTATTGTTCTCCTCTCCTAAAAACCTAGTACAAAGCATGAGTGTTGTTTCTTGGTCTATAATAATCCTCCTCTATCAGGATGCAGAGGAAATAATTCCATGGTTCTCTTCGTTGCTACTTCTTCTTCCTGAAGATGAATGGATAAAGTTCCGAGTTAATATATAGGTTTTATAATGCAATGATTTTCTTATCAAATAAGATAAATTGTTCTTACCTCTACATGAATCTTTTCATCCATGTACTTTGATTCTGCAGAGCATGCGGGATCTGAAAAATATATTTCTATATCAACTCGATAACTTAGGAAAAGAAATCTAAATAAATTATATTTTGTTTAAAATTTAAAGCCGGAGGATTCTTTTCAGACTTATTGGCCTAGCCTGGGCATAACTTGTATGCTTAACAGTAAACAATCTTAATGAAATCATGGGTTGGTCAGATCGCATTGGAGTTAACATTAAGATTATAGAAATATAAAATTTTATGTTTACATAAAAAAACCTAATTCCTCAGAAAAATATATGAATACTTTTAACCACAACATATCGAAGAAAATCACATACTTCTGGTTTGTGACAGTTCTCTCTTGCCTTTCTCTCGACTATTTGTATTATGAAACCAATTCAAAACATTTTTGCATTCCACTCTTCCATATCGTTGCAGCTTGGCAGTAATCTCAGCTATCTGGGCTTGAGATGGTTTTGTGGTTCCAGTAGCCCACATGCACTCTAATATACTCTCTTGCTCTATTGTTGGCCTCCATCTTGAAGGCCCACATCTCAAGTTTGAGGTCTCCTCTACACTCATGGAAGACTTATTCTGTTAAAAATAAGTAGTTAAGTGTCTCATCAATTTTTTTAATGAGAATAGGATAAATTGGAATCTTTTCCTATTTTCCTGGAGCAGCAATTGCAGTTAGACGTTCTCATGCAAAATTTTATTTATGGGAATAGGATATTTTGGAATCTTTTGAAAATAGGCTGTGAAAAAATTTGGAGGCTGGAAATAAGCTGCTGCATATTAAAAAAAATGACATGTGGCTCCACAAATCTCTTTGCCTCCCCTTCTACATTTGCTTCCAAATTTTCCCTCAAATTTATTAGTAGTGACTACTAGCTAGCTAAAATAAACTAAGCAGTTGCATGGGACATGCAAGCTGTGTGAAAATTGGGAGGCTAAAAATAAGCAATTGCTGCAAATAAAAAAAATGCCATGTGGCTCCACAAATTACTTTGATTTTTTCCCTCCAATCCTTCGCTCCACTTTTTACATGCACAAAATATTACTAATAAATATTTTGTGCTAAAAGAATTTAATTTTAATTGACTGCTTAAAAATAAGCAGCGAAAACAAAGTCATAAGACCACCAGCTCCACAAAATAATAATCTAAGCAGCAGCATGAGGACTTGCCCTTAACGTGAACACTACTGCAAGCAAATGAAAGACTATCATTGTAATGCCAAGAAAGGGGGAAGAAAAACTCAATTGAAAAAATCATTTACTGACCTGCAGACTTCCCTCGAATCATTGAGAACTTTTCACTGTAACAACCCTGCAACAGAAATTAAACTAAATATGGAGCCCTAGCTCACAAACCTAAGAATGCATTGAATAAAATGGGTACGGGCAGATATAATAAATAGGTGAATGTGCAAATGGAACCTCTACGAGGGTAATTAAATGACTGAAAAGTAAAGTAGGGTAACGGATGGAAATAAATAATTCAATTGTTTGCTATATTTTATATAGAAATAAGTGACCTAACAAAAATTAAATGGGTAAGTAACAGAAATAATGTAAGAAAATAAAGTCATTTTAATAATAATTTAAGTTTTGTTTAATACACCCTTATTGGAAGCATACATGTTTAATACACCCTTATTGGAAGCATACATTATAGAGTGATTTTTGGGACTTTTCTTAGCTTTAGCAATTTTCTGCTATATATAACCCAGGTAAGCACTATAGAGCACCACAAACTTTCAATATCTCTAAGAAAATTATGGTTGTTGATTAAAATGTGGTTGCATCTCAATACAGGCCTTCTTAGTTTATTTTAATATGAAAATCAATGGTATACTAATTGAGGCTTGAAATATTCTTAATACTATAAACTTTAAAGCATCTCTCTACTGAACACTGTTATCAAGAGGTCAATAGTGTGCTAGACTATCTATCAAATTAGGTCCTAGATTGTGGGGATGATACAATCACCAAAAGCAGTGTGAAATGTAGGAAAGAACTTGCCAACATGTAGCATGTTATTCCCACACAGACTAATAACTAACACTCTGCACTTGATAGTCATGAATCAAAATGGGATGTAGTCATTTCACATGCATTGGCATGTGGAGGGAAACTTCAAACAACAAAACTTGGTGGCCATTTCCTACAGGTCCTTATTCCATCAATCTTCCTAACTGCCAACTTATGCAGTTCAAAATTGAAAACAAATGGAGCCCTCTATCATTTTGACATGATGAGTTGAGATAAATGGCATTTCTAGGTAGAATCACAGACATTAGGTTATAATGCTTGAGCCCTACACAATCTAAAACCAACATTAAATTGTGCTACCCAATTCATAAATTGATTATAAATGACATTTGATAAACTAACCTCTTCAGATTGGAATAATAAGCAATGAAAAGATTACATTGACAACAGAGCAGCGTTCACCTTTAGCCCTGAATATGTAAAGGAAATTAAATCATATTCACATTCCAGAAATTAAAAAATCAATGAAACTATGGCAAGTAATGTACCTCAAGATTCTGGTCAAATTGTGTCGTGTTGTGAACGATGTTGTCGAGGAATACGGGCGAAACCCTACGACGCAGAATAGTGGCAAATGAGATGACCCACCTATCACCCTTCAGTTGTTTCAATCTATTCACATTGAACAGAAGTAAATTAGAAAATATTATAGTTTGAAGGTTGATGGTGTAGGAATTTATGTGGAGTTTTTGTGACTTTTGTTGCATCATTACTGCATACAAATGGCAACAGAATAATGGCAGGAATGGTCGTGGAAATTTTTCCTTTTTTTTTAGCACCGACTTAATCAAAGCCTTGCCCAGTTTTGAATCCTAAGAACATGAATTACCTGAAAATGTGTCAAAGCAATTCTTTCCCATGCCACCACGTGGAATCGAAACCTGGATAACACGGTAAAACATGAATACACATTCAAAACCACCTATACACATCCCCTTATAACGTGTGAGAAAAAGTCAGCCATTGTAAGTATTTATTGTTGCACGAAACATTCCGGTGAAACTCTTTTCAGGGGCACTTTTAGAATTTTCATCCTGCGATACTCTTTTTAGGGGTGAGAAAATATTTCCAGGTGTGAGACAAATTGAGTGGGCTGTGCCCACAATAAATAGCCTGTCGGCTAAAAATATATCAGATGATAGGATGCACGTCCCTTATTATCCAACTTGTTAAACATCTAATGGTGAATTTCATGATCTAACCACTGCTATGACAGATCTGTAATTGTTTGTGATTTACTATATTTAAAACAAAAAAATGAAAATCATAATAATTGTATATTTTAGATTTATAAAATAGTATTATATAAAATATATTATTAAACATTTCATGAAGACTATTCTTAAAGTAAATTTATTATCATTAAAGTTATTTAATGAAAATTAAAATATAATAAATAATTAAAAAATACAACACTTATAATATAGTTTAGATATATTTTGTAAATGTTAATATTTATACAAATTTGTTTATTAATATTAACACTTATTCAAATTATGTAAATAATATATTCATTATTATAATTTAAATTCTAGCATATTGCATTCTTATACTTTAGCTTAGTGGGACAAAACGGTCTATATTCTATTTGATATTTATAATTATTATTTAATGTATTATAAAAACCTAAAACATAAATATGTAATAAGTTGGTCATAAAAATGACAAGATATAAATAAAAATTTTAAAATTTTAAAATTGAAGATTGAATAATAAATTTTGGTCAAACCTTATCAACTATTATTTTTACTAAAATATTTATCATTTTATTTAATTATCTAGTTGTAGTTTAACTTATAAAGATAATGTACATGGAAGAAGGTAAAATCCATTCCTAAAAAAAATGATAAAACCATAGCTCACACAAAACATTTTAGTCAATCATGTTTATGAAAAATAATTTTTTGAATTTAAAAATTTTACATTTCAAAACTAACTTATTAATAACTAATTAAAAAGAATAATAATTATTTTTATAGTATTTGTCTAATGGCAGGTACTAAAATATTGATCTCTTGATTTTTTTTAAGAAATATGTTTAAGACTTGTTAAACTCTTTTTTATTTGTTCATATATTTAATTTGTTTTATATTTTTAATATTTTTTAATGTCAATGTTTTAAAGGATTTTGTTGACATTTTCATGACGTTACAATCCACTCCTTATTGCCACTTGTTGTCTTTGTAATTATATCTCTCAACAAAATAATTCTTAAATAAATAACAACATAATAAAATAGCTTACAATAAATAAAATATATTTTACCTAAAATTTTAAATAATTCTTAAGATAGAAATAAAGTAAACAATGTAAACAAAATGATTCTAAATTAAATAAAATAATCTTAAATTAAAAAAAATTAATTCCTTATAAATAAAATAACTCAATATTGATCTATTGACTATAGATTTCACTATCAAATTTCAAAATTAACTAATTAAATTACAAAAGTTTTTTACCAATAAATCATACTTTCTACTACGAATCCAACTTGAAATCAAAATCATCCATAATATTGGAAGAATTTGTGGATTGCAGTACTACATAATCGAATCTCCCCATTTTTGTTTTGTTTTGGACGTTTTAACAGCATCAATCTTTGAAATTGCCTCACAAGGCTCAAATAACTCGGCACATTTTTACATAGAGCTTGCATATTTTCCTGTCAATCTTTTACCGAGCACTGGGAGAACTGCAACCTGCACTGTTCACTGAATACTTGGCGGTGGAGAGTTGTTTGACATCTGGATTATCTACAACAACATCAACAAGCGGAATTGGAGATTGCCCTTCCAATATCTGGAACACCTGTTTCATGTCAGGCCTGCACTCTGGTTGAGGATGAGAACACACAACTCCCAAGTTAAGCACCCTCTCCATCTCTTCACCATTATATTCTCCCCCAAGCTTTGTATCCACCGCATCCATTAACCTCTGCTCTGCATACAGCTGCCTCACCCACTCCACCAACACTAGTTTCTCTGCTTCAGCAGATTCATCTAAAGGCTGCCTTCCACAAGCAACCTCCAGCAACACTATACCGAAGCTGAATACATCTGTGCCTACGGTGGCTTTTCCTGTGCGCGTGATTTCCGGTGCCATGTAACCCAAGGTTCCTGCTACAGCAGTCGTTTGGGGTATCTGAGTTTGGTCATGCAAACGGGCAAGCCCAAAATCCCCCAACTTTGCATTAAATTGTGAGTCGAGCAAGATATTTTGAGACTTTAAGTCTCTGTGCACAACTACACATTCCCATTCTTGATGAAGATACAACAAACCAGCAGCCACTCCCTTGAGAATGCTATACCTCTGCGACCATCCAAGAACTTTCTCTGGGTCGCCGAATATGAATCGATCCAGGCTCCCATTTGGCATGTAATCATAAACAACAAAGAGATGATTCTCGTTCCGACACCATCCCTGAAGCCGAACCAGATTCCTGTGTTGCAGACGCCCCAGGCTCGAAATTTCGGCAACAAAATCCCTCCTTTCTTGGTGGAGATCTGTGGTCAAACATTTTATAGCAACTTCAAGCCCTGTGCTGGGGAGAACTCCCCTGTAAACCTTCCCAAAACCTCCTCTACCTATGAAGCTTTCATCACTGAAGCCATGTGTGGCGGTTCTCAGATCTTTGTAGGGAATTCTGTGGGGCCAGAACTCCATCTCCCATTCGTTCACAACCTCTCTCTGCTTGCTCTGTTTCAACCAATACCATACAACCAGACTACCCAAAGCGACTAAAATAAGTAAACCTACAGAAACCCCAACTATAATTCTTACGGATAACTTCGTTGAGCTCTTGCGTGCGAAGGAAGGAAGATGGGATAGATCTAGAGTTGGTGCCATGCCGTCCGAATTGAAGCTCCACGCTAGAATGTAATGCTCTTCAAGAAAATCACGTCCTGTAGCTGCAGAAAATCCCACATACATTTCGTCTTTGAAGATGTCAGCAAGGTCAATATTTTGCATAGAAATCAGCGGATTCAGAGGCCTCGACATCCCGGCTAAGGCGATGGTAACATTGAGATTGTGTTGATGACCATCGTAATCAATCCATGCTTGAATGTTCTGCCCGCTTGCCATTTTCAATTCCTCAAATTGTTCACCACTCTGATAACCTGCAGGTTTAGACACTGTGGAATTGATGGTGTTGAGATCGACTCCGATGTGGTTGCCATCGATGTCATTGTTCCAGATGTTGAGGCGTGTATCGAATTCGACTGCAAACAAATGGTTGTCTTCACTTCCATCACTGGACTTATTTATCAGACCGAGATAGCCACTATCAGATGCGCTAACAGCGGACCTGTAAGGGGATATCAGGAAAGTTAGTCCATGTCCAGAGTTATTAGCAGCGGGCACTATGGAGAAGACAAATGTGGTACTAAACGATGAAATGGAATTATTAGTCTTCAAATGCAGGGGATCCTCCAAAAGAACACGCCCCACTGCTTTCGATGACTGATCGGTTAGCTTAAGCACATTCGACTTGATTGAAGCGCCCTGAAGCAAAATTAAACCACTACCGTTGAATTCGTTGAAGAGAAAAGAAGACGGGAACTGGGCATTGACCCCAAAACAGAGGAAGAAAAGAAAGGCAAATACTAAAAGTGCCATGGCAGTCGGTATTGCAAGAGCCTTTTGCACAGGCAACCGCATATTTCTCATGCGCACGAGAGCAGAACTTACAGAGATGTGTTCTAAACTCCAATCATACAAGCGAATCTCACGATCTAAAGAATACAGACGAATCTACTTCAATCATCTTTTGTTTTTTCCGAGTGGATATTGTCTATGCAGCATCACATTTGACCAAATCAGAATACAATGATTTTTTATTTGTCAAATGTGCATGTCTATCCAGTTCTCAAAAGGGCCATTTGACCGTATTTATTAATTAATTAAAAATAAACAATGCATTGTATCTTTATTTTTAATTAATTAATAAAGACGGTCAAATGATCATTTTGAGGGCTGCATAGATGATTCCTTCTAGGTAGACATTCAAACAATTCAGAAAGGGCAGCTTGTTGATTGAGAGGACCGATCCATGAAGACGCAAATCAGTCCACACATTAGGGGAAAGAGCTTAAAATACCAAAGGGAATAGACTCCATAAGAAGTGGAGGTGGGGTAATAAATTATTTTGTTAAGTGAGTTTACCTTACGTTTATCTTAACAATCAAGAGCCATTAGTTTTTGTTTTTTTTTTTTAAATTCAATTGACCTTGAAACCTACAAAATCATTTTTTGGTCTAGGATCAACAAATTTAGTTGTCTAAATGATCACTCTAATAGATCTCATATAAGCATAAACGAAGTTTGCTAGAAAATGAGTTTCAACATCATCAAAGCACTTTCTCATCAACAACAACAAGACCCATGTCCTTTCTTTGGAAATCTAACAACTTGCCTAGCATGCATTCTTGCTTGCACTAGTTAATTTTTCTACAGTAATGACAAAGTAGGTAATCACTACTATGGAATCAATAAGACAAGAAAATTAGGAGACACTTTATAATAAAAACGAAGTGTGTTGTGTTACCAACGACATTATTGATAACATATTTTTTAACTTGAGAATGGATAGTTTGGGAATGAATTGAGGGCCCTAAATAGATGGGAAAGATATATATATATTCACTAGACTAGACAGAAGGAAATTTGTGGCTTACTAGACTAGAGATAAGTAGGGACTTAAGGGCTTAACTAAGTTACTAATCATTGGAACATATCTATTTAAGGCATAATACATAGGTTAAGGTCACTATTTGGAGGTGGGGGGCTCTTATGACTAGCTATTCTATAATTAATAGACTATCAAAGCAATATCTATGTTTCTTATCTTGGCTTTAAGGGGACAGTAGTGACCAAAAAAATTATCTATATATGTTTGGACCACCAAAGAGTAGCTCACTAATGATTAGTGAAAATTGATTGGATGGAATGAAATATATTAAAACTAAAGATAGATATCTATGCTTCTTATCTTACTTCAAGAGGAGAGAAGTGACAAAAAAAAAATATCTATATATGTTTGAACCACCAAAGAATAGCTCATTAATGATTAGTTAAAATTGATTGATAGAATGAAATATACTAAAACTAAACATAGACGTAAATACATCCTTATAATCTATCTAATATGAAATTAGAAAGAAAAGCCCTCTCCTCTTCTCCTCAACCTCCCTCAGCCCTTATAAATAGGGGCTATATAGAGGGGGGCCCTATGAATTACCCTTTATACCAATTTGTTATCGATGCTATAAGCAATCTCTATGGGCTGATGTGGAGGGAGACTCTCTATAGTCTATTGTCACTTTACATTCGTGGTCAATTATTAGCTGAGGGGTATTGTATTGGTCAAGGGGAGGTATGAACTCCTGGGAATTGGTGTGGAGAAGAGGGAGAGAGTCGCACTTGTGGGACTATCTAAAGCCTACTTCTCTACTGGCATATCTATATGCGACTTGCGAGATCAAGTTGGATGATTGATCAATCAGTTGGTTTCCAGCCTACATATTTTAATGACACGTTTGACTTAGATTGAGCCCCGCAATTTTGAGAATACCTACAGCCGGGTAGAGCTCCATGACTAGCCCCTTGTTCGTTAAAAGATAACTTTTTATTGTTCATACCGAGCAGGCCAAGATCAGGAGATCCAGAGGCCCTTCTTTCCCCTGATAGATTCTACAATCAGCCATAATGAGGACCTGTTATCCTTGGGTTTGTTTTCAATTGAGAAAAAGGAAAACCATGACTATGGAAATCTTGAAAGTAATGGTTTAATTCACGCCTGAATAGATGAGACAACCTGAACGTCTGAATCACAATATTCAAAGGTAATGATCGTAACTGTTTAAGTAAAAATTTAACTTTCAAGCGAAAGTATTAACATTTTTCTTTTGATTTGAGGTTTCAGAATTATCTGTGTTTTCTTTTGATTTCAATGTTAAAATTTTCATCTGGGTATTCTTGATTGCAGAATCGTAAGACTGTTGCATCCTTGCAGTATGAATTGCAGGGACATGGACATATACATTACACCACAATTTGGTTGGGAGTGTTTGAGGTTCGAATTGCTCTCGCACTTCTCTCTGCAATAGTAACTAATGCATGGTAAATGTAGGGTTGGAAGGTAAGAGACCGCATTCTGGTCATTAATTGTCCCAACATTTAATGCTCGACACCACGAATTGTTTCAGGTTGTTTGCCCGTTCAAATATTTAATGCTTGATACAATTAATTGTGTAGGAAGTTTGACCATTCAAATATATTTTTTAAATTTAATAAACGGGGCCTTTGACTTAGTCAAGGATTGCTAATGATCTTGATTATACAAGGACAATGAGCTGGTGTAATTTGAATGTTTACGTCTGTGGTAAAAGAGATTGAAATGAAATGAAATGAATTTTTAAAATGTTCACTAAAGTAATCTATGGGATCCAAGAGCAACACGACACTCCAACACGAAAGTCTTATAATGTTTACAAATTTCTCTCGAGATCAAATCTTTTGTGCAATGAATTTTGATCAAGTGCGTAGTTTTTACCAGCGTTGTCTCAAACAAGATGCTTAAATTGTCAATTTTCAAGATGTCTTCATAACTGGTATGAATGTTGTTATATGTTGAGCACTCCATGACAAAGTGTTATTCTAACTCCATTGCTCCCTTGTTGAAAATTTGACAAATTCACTTTTCCCACTCCTCTTTAGGAATCAACAACTGACCATTGGACACAATTTTCAAGTCCTGACAAATCCCATACTTCCTAAGTCAAGGCACCAATGGTGGTGTTCACGATTTGAGTACCATGTATAGTAGGCTCTTGGGGACCAAACAATTGCATGTTAGGTTGGGAGGGTGGTGAGTTGAGAGGGTAGTTACATGTGCTCCAAGGAGTCATCCAATCAAAGGGTTTTTGGGATAAAGGATCATATTAATTCTTATAAAAAGAGATAATAATACCTCGAGATATAATAGGCATTGCCACTTGGGTGATTGTGAGGGGCCATAGCTCAATTATTACATTATCTTAGTTTTCATTTTTTAAAGTCATTGGATTGTAGTGGGTAGTGTAATTAAGACACATATTCTTATTCTTATTAATTAAATTGTAACTTATAGGTATTTTTCTATTGCCTTTATTGTAATTCATCATACCATCTACATTTAGACAATATACACTTAAAAGAAAATCTAATGGAAAATGTCATATTGGGAACATGGATTATAGTCATTCTAAGGTAGAATAGATAATAAATTTCTAAGACCAATTTCCAATTGAAATTGGAGACTGAGTAATTGAACTATATTGTAAATTTATGAATAGCCCTCACCATGGCTAAATCAATGCTTACATGTAAGATCATGTGTCATTGAATTGGTTCATACCCACTAAATAGATACACCATTTTGTCCAACACTACACCATTGAGTTGCCCTGCACTTCACCAATTTTTTTCTTTAAAGGCTCTTAATGAAATTTGGTTGCCTTGGGAAACTTCACCAAATTTTATTCACTCCAGCCATGCCATTTTCTCCTAGGACCTCACTAGACGTAAATCCCCTTAAGCCATCCTATCACCCTAAATCATAATTCGATTTTCTTAAGGGGTTCCCATATGACATTTCTTAAGGGGATCAAAAAAGTTCTTAAAATTTGGTGATCAAAGTTGCCCAAGGCCCAACCAAATTTAACAATAATAAGATCATGCAAGATTATACAATATCAATAGTTAATTGTATTTTCATTCAAGTAACATGTGCCTTAGACATATAAATGAGGCTTACATATACCTTTATCATTTGTATTCAATTATTTAAGGCCATTTATATTGAATGGTTTAAAGGTATTTCCTAAACATGTATCTTACATCTTGAAATTACAAATCTAATGTAGGTTCACTCATATCTTAAAGATCACATGGATCCATTCATCAATATTTGCAATCCACCTCCATGCCATCCATATCTCCAACATCTTCACCTCCACCTCCACCCACTCCACCTCATAACTCCCCACCTCCACCACCGGAATCAATGAACATGCTCATTCGCAAGCACAAATCAATGCTTCTGCTAGAACCATCCAAGATCAAATCAACATTATTCAAAATAAAGAATGTGTCGCACCTCCTGTGAGGATGTTTGCATCTAGGATGCAAACCCTTGTTGATATTGTCAGGGCTATGGATGGGATCATAGATGAGCATCGATAATGGCTAGAGGAGAGGAGAACTCCTGATTTTGAAAAGGAAAACACAAAGAAATGAAGATCTATGCAATAGAGAGCCATAATAGTTTATAGATTAAAACAATGATCTTCAATAGTTATGAATTTATAAATTGGGTGAACAATCGATATTTTGTGTGATGAATTTATAAATTTGGTTCCAAATGGATATTTTTAGTGACATGAATTTATGATTTTTGTTCTAGATGGATAATTTTAGTGACATGGATTTATGAATTTGGTGGAATTTATGAACTTATAATGAATAGTATATAATAGTATATATTTTATGACTATCTACTAGATCATGATTTCTCCTGCTGAAAAATTGTAATATCTATCTCTGTGTGTGTGTGTGTGTGTGTGTGTGTGTTAGACATAAAATAAGATTTTGTGAATGTTTCAAGTTTATTGTTTAGTATGTATGTGCATGTATTAAAAATTTGCATATATAGTTCTTAAATTTTGAAATTTGTATGTATGTACATAGTTTAGTTTAATGATTTGTACGCATGCAAATTATGCATCATATTTTTTATTTAAATGTACATGTACATACATTTAATTTTGAATTTTGTATGGACATGCTCTTGAGTTGAACAATTAATGTATATATATATGCATTTCAATTAAATATATGATCTTAATATATATGTTGCTCATCCTATTTCAATTAAATATATGATCTTAATATGTGTATGCACATGGACTATTTTATATGATTTAATGTAGGTGCACATTTATATCGAGCATATCATGGATGATTTTAACATTGATGATATCATCAATCCACCACCTCAACCACAGCCACATCTGCCTCCCTCCCCTCCACCTCCACCTCCACCTCCACCTCCACTTAATATGCCACATCCAACACCTATCGCATCTGATGAGGCTCGCTTGAGAGCACGAATAAATGATCAAGTTGCATCCTTACAAAATCAAATCAATGCTATGCAGAGTCAAGCATTGATTCCTCCATTATTGTGAGATGTTTTGCATCCTAATGCAAAAACGTTGTTGATTCCATTAGGATGATCGATTCTAATCTTGATAGGCATCGACGAGAGAGAGAACAAATGAGACAATTTTATTCTAATGGTCTCTCTTATAAACAAATATTAGACCTTAAAATAACAAAAGCCCATCTAGCCCCCTACTTTCTTGACCCCGTTACCTGACAACCCATTCCACCCAACAAATCTAGAATATTCATGAGGTGGTGCATACATCCGCAGATGATTGCACATTTTTGGGATCGATGGTATATGGTTTTTGATAGTCCCCCACATGCTAATTGGGAGTGCCCATTGTATTTTTTGAGAAAACTGTATGTAGAGTTTGTTTTGGGGAAAAAGCCCAATTATTTTGATTTTAGATCATTTCAGGGTGTTGGTGGCAGCATGCCACAACAAAGATTAGGGGCAAGTGGGGTTGATCTCTGATGCCTGCATAATGCGTGATCCCCTTTTGTTGCTCCTGGTCCTCCCATTCCTCTGCGACTCAGACATCATCAAGCTCGTCTCAAACATTAGGTTCCTTAGTACACTTGTGAGACCCTGATCAGCACACTCGTGTCATCCACATAGTCCGTGATGGTGTGTGAAGAGGTCTCTTGATTATAGAGATAGTACATGACCCAGAAACATGGATTTTATGTAGTTATATTTGTTTATTCTCCATGGACTATATTTTGTTTATCATGTAATTCGTGGGACTTTATTTCATGTGGGCTTAATATATTGGTTTCATGCACTTAATATGTTACATAAATTATGGACTTTATTATTGTTTGAAATTTTAATTTACACATGTACATTTATGCATTTTATGTTCATAGTCAAGACATTAATGTAGGTAATGTGAAATTTAGTGATCTCATACATGGATTAATATAGGACATTTTAATATTAATACTTTGCAAATTTAGTGATTTCATACATGATATACATGATATGTACATTCAATAAATAGTGATAATTACTCAATGAACTTATATAACTATGGTTCATGTAGGAAAATTTCTTTCAATTATAAGATAATCCATTTCTTTTAATTCATCATTTTGTATAACATTCATCATCAAGGAATATGATGTTGGTTTCCAAGAGCTAGTGTTTATGATTAGTACCTAGGTGGATAGTGTTGTGTGGTCTCACAACATGCATGTTGCATTTGAAAGGCATGGGGGCCATGGTTAGCATGACAATGTGTGCTTCCTAATTGAATCAAAAAAGTTTAAAGAACCTATTTTTGTGATAAATTCCCTTGTGGAGGTGTTTAAAACAATTTAAATCAAAAGTCGACCTGTTTTTAAGAATTTTAAGTCTTACAAAATCGAGACTTTTATCTTAGCACATTCCACATTTGGTAAAGTTAGGTCAAGTAGCCGAGTATAAGGCTAGACAAAGAATTTCTTATGTGACCTAATTTACCGTAGGTGATAAAAAAAAGAATTACCAAAGCTTGGACCCAAAATTTATATTAAACCATATATGCCAAAAATTGTGTATTAAAAGTAGTATTGAATCAGATTTAAAAGTATAGATGGATAGTAGGTAGTGGATAGTAGGTAGTGACAGTATTTTCTCACAAAAAAGAGAAGTCATAATCTTGGAATAAATGTCTAAAAAATATCTCACTCTAGAGCTAGATAAGCAAAAATGATTAGGAATTATGTAAACTTTGTGAATTCCTTAAAATTCCTTTAATGATCAAAATCTCAAAGATGCTAAAAGTGCATCAATTAGGTAAATCAAAAGGCTTGATTTGGTATAAATAATGGATGAAACAAGGTTATGTCTTAATTTATTGGGATTTTAATTTTGATACAATTAAGTGCAAAGTAATACAATTTTTTAGTGCAAAAAATTCTAAAGCATATAGAGGTGGAGTTGAATGTCAATCTAGTAGTGAATGTTTTTCCTAATCCAAAAGTAGATGATTTTTTTGATTTCATACATGATATACATGATATACATGATATGTACATTCAATAAATAGTGATAATTACTCAATGAACTTATTCAATTCACGTCAATCAATAATCAGTCAATAAATCATAATTTACAAACAAAAGCAATCTATTTATATACTAGAAAGGATAAAATTTTAAGAAATAAACAATACCATAGAAGATTAGAGAATAAAAGCATTAATAAATACTATAAATAATAGTTCATCTAACACTAATTTATAAGTTGTCAAAACAAATAATGACATCTTAAGGGGGTGTCTAAAGGAGTCATAATAGAACATCTTAAGGGGATGTCTTAAGGGGTTATAATACGTCTTAAGGGGATGTCTAAAGGGGTCATAATAGAACGTGTTAATTAAGGGGATGTCTTAAGGGGTCTTAAGGGGATGTCTTAAAGGGTCATAATAGAACGTGTTAATTAAGGGAATGTCTTAAGGGGTCTTAAGGGGATGTCTAAAGGGGTCATAATAGAATGTGTTAGTTAAGGATCTTAAGGGGTCTTAAGGGATGTCTAAAGGTCATAATAGAACGGTTAATTAAGGGATGTCTTAAGGGTCTTAAGGGGATATCTAGCAACAATAATAGAACGCGGTTAATTAAGGATGTGTCTAAAGGGGCCAATTGCAAGCAATTAAGGAAATGTCTTAAGGGGTCTTACGTATTGCCTCAAAGCAATAAGTAATAGAATGTGTGCTTAATTGGCGTGGCCCTAAGGGGTCTAAGGGATGTCTAAAAGGGGTCATAATAGAACATGTTAATTAAGGATGTCTTAAGGATGCTTTAAAGGGCCATAATAGAACGCTAATTAAGGGATGTCTTAAGGGGTCTTAAGGGATTTCTAAAGGGTCATAATAGAACTTGATAACTAAGGGATGTCTTAAGGGTCTTAAGGGATGTCTAGCACAAGTAATAGAAAATCTTAAGGATGTCTTAAGGGGTCATACCACTAAATGGGATGTCTTGGGCGGGTCTTATAAGTCTAAGGGGATGTATTAAGGGGTCATAATATCGCCTTAAGGATATAATTACTTAACAATAATGTATGCATGATATTTAGTGACATACACATAAAGTTTCAAAGTAGGAAAACATGCACATTTAAGAAACAAAATATATAAAATATTGATTTGATACATAGGCCATGAGCATGTTTAATTTTGTAAGTATGTATGTACATATGTCAAGTAGCAAAAATGTTTACAAAATTTGATATGCCATCTCAAGAACATCTCAAACTCGTGGCTAGAATGTAGTAGGTCTTCACACCACCTGATATCAAAAAGGTACAAGCAATATCAATGAAATCATCCAAACATACATATTTTAATTTATATAAAATTATCTATATGTACAGAACTCAAGTACCTGCATTTAAAAGTATTCCACACATGTTTGTAGGTTGAATCCAGACATCCTCTCCTTTTTGTTTCAAAGTATGAGATGAATGCAATGATGGCTCTAGGATACAAAAAATGAAAATATATCAATTTTAACTATTAGTGTCCAAGCAATATCAATATGTAATCAAAACATGTATTTAAATATGATTTAACTAATAATTACCTATTTTTACCAACTATTCCATGTTGTCTAGGTTGAATCTACATGGACTAGACCCTTTTTGTGATTATATCTTAAGGATGTATAAAAGGACAATTTAAATCAATTTCAACTAATAACACACTTGACCAATGTTGAAACATGTATTTAATGTATTTAAAAGGACTTGAAATAAAACTAAAACTATATTTACCTGTATTTACTTATTCCATTGTACCATCTCTGTTCTCTTTGCAATGCATCTGGCGGATTTCCTTAAGTTTTCCATTTGTGAAATTTACCATAGCAATTTTTTTGAAGGTCTTCCACGATACTGCTCTAGTTTTATATTTGTTGCCACCACCAAATGTGAATAATGCATAATCTTTTTATGTGTTTCATAGTCTTCGAATGCAGGTAGACCATTCTTTCTTCTCAAATATTTCCGTAGCCAAGTGCCAACAACCACCACCGATCCTATTGGAAAACATGTTAAAAAACCATCATCAAATAAGTTCTCAAAATTTTCCTAAGGGGATCAAAGACTTGTTCTAAAAAATTTCTTAAGGGGATCTAAAACTTGTTATTATTTGAAATTTGCTTGAGGAGTCTTAAGGGGATCACCGTACTTGTTGGATAATGAAAGCCATCATCATCTTCTCGAGGTGTTATCAACTTATGTTTACTTTCCACACAACAAGCCAACCAATATTCTGTTTGCTCTTCATTCCCCTCAGGTGCAATAACAACATACACATGTCCTGCCAACAAAATTTGATTTAATAACTTGTGCATATCCATATAAATAATTTAGTATTACAAAATAACTTAATAAAGTGAAATAAAATAAAATAAATTGGAATTCGTAAATTTCACCTTTCTTGTACAAGGTCTAAAACACGATCATAATCTTCATATGCAAACAATTGATCATTTTCTTCAATAGTTCTTTCATATTGATTATGTGCTTCTACAGGTGTCAATGATCTTTGCTCCCACTATTCAACCCATTCTATATTTTCACAAGCTTCCCAATCTCCTGAGATACAAAAATGGAAAAAACATGCAAGCTCCCTTGTCCAAATAGTCCATGTGCTTGTTGTCGCACTCCTAAATGAATGCCATTTAGTAGATCCACTAATTGTCTCACAATCAACTCTAGATACAATGTTCTCTTCTTCCACCAATCAAAAGAATCAATGAACTGTAGAGTAATCACTCGAACCAGCTGCAGATAATCTTCTATTACACCAATCCACAATCTCATGTGCATTTTTAAATTTTACTAAATCCTTGAATTTTAATTGTTCTCTAGCAAGAATTTTTTTGACACGCGCACCAGCTCCATCATGTTCTCCTTTACCATGCTCAGCTTCAAAAAAACTCCATATATGTTGGACATTAAGTTCCTTGTGAACCCTACTTAACCAATAGAACATTCTAGCATTTTTGAACTGCCCCGTACAATTGTCTGACCATATGAGGTGTTCTTTCATATGGATTTCTCTTTCTCTTAAATTGTTATAAAATATACTAAAACAATATTGAACAAACTCTGATGAGTGTAACCGGTTGTCACTCAAATAAAAATGATACTCCCTCAAAACTTTTCTTGATTCCTTAGTGCTATCATTTGCATGTCTATAAACAATATGGACAAACATAGCTACTTGCACTGAATTATAATATTCAGATTGAATTTCCTCTTGCGGAGCGAGAGTATAATTCTCCACAAAATCAACCACTGAAAGTATAGTACCAATCAGAAATGTGTTTCTACATGCACGAAATTGGCCATCAAGCCATTGAGCATGTTTAGAGTGCATGACATATTTTGGTACAATTTTATTATTAAATTCACTCATAAATGCAAGCACACTAACTTTTTCTGTAACTAAATCACAACGCTTTCCTATTTCTCCATCTTTTAAAGAATACTAAATATTCCTAAATCTTTTGACATCTACTAATTGTTGTCCAAAATCATGATCAACACTTTCATGCAAACAAATTCTTAAAAGTGAAAGATTTCCACAGTTAATGCATTGTCCAGAAATACAAGAACTTAAATAAAATAATTTATCATTAGATTTTTTACAAAACAAACCTGAAATAAACTCTCTTATTGCTTCAGGTGGCATATCAATACCACAATCCTATCTAATCATGTTAGTATGCAAGGTACAATGTATATATCGAAAAACATCATAAAAATAACGAAATTGAACATGTATTTTACAACAACAAGATATTCGTTGTTTATTAATTTTTACATACCAGGGTTTACATTTTTCAAAAGACCTTTGACTTATTTCAATATTACCAGGTAACACTGAATCGCTACAAAATTTTCTATAAAATTCAGTTTGTGTTGTATCTAATAGGTGTTTTGGGTGAGGATTGCAAACTTTGGACCCCACCCTTAATTTTAAAACATCTCTAGCATTAGATGAAACCCTGGTATTATCATGCCAATATTTTTTGATAAAAAGATTTAATTTCAACATTCAATTTTATATCAAACCTCGGTAGTCGTCCACTGAAACTCCAACATTGATTGATAAGATCATTTTCTATACTTTCTCTTCTTTTTGTTGCTCTTAGTAATGTTTTAGGATGTATTTTTAAAACTTCACTAATATTGTTTACCATTCTTTTATGTAAAGTTGCTTTGTTAACTATAGTAGTAGTTATAGCTCTTCTTGCTGCGTTTTTATCTTTAGATCGACTATTTTTCCCAATAAATTGAATGGCACTAGCAACAGTAGACATAACATGTTTTAATGATTGATCTTTTCTTTTTGGTTTAACATAAAAGCCTAACCTATTCATTACTTTCCTCATTTTTTGCATTCTCATCAATTGCATCATTAATTGACATTGAAATGCAATTTTTTTATGATAAAATAATTTGGTGTATATTCTATTTGCATGTGTTCTTATTTGCCTCCAAGAAATTTGACCAAGAAGATTATCGAAAACACCACTTCCAATTTTAAAAAAAGTATTTTCATTAAATTCAACATCACATTCTAGATTTTCATCTTCATTTTCATCAACAAAAACGGTTTTCATTTTCATTTTCATTTTCATTTTCATTTCATTTTCATTTCTACTTTTCATCTTCATCTTCATTTTCATTTTCATCTCATCTCATTTTCATTTTCATTTTCATTTTCATCTCCATTTTCATCTCTTCATTTTCATTTTCATTTTCATTTTCATTTTCATTTTCATCTCATTTTCATTTTCATTTTCATTTTCATTTTCACCTTCATTTTCATTTTCATTTTCATTTTATTTTCATTTTCATCTTCATTTTCATTTTCATTTTCATTTTCACCTTCATTTTCATTTTCATTTAAAATACAGGTAAGAAAATGATCATTTTGATTTTCACTTGTAACAAAAGATTTTTCTTTTTCATTTTCAACAAATTCTATAAAAGGTTTGTCTCTTTGAATATAGTCAATGTCAACATCATTAAGTCCAGCATCTTGTAAAACTTCTACATACAAATTTACCATTTCCCTAACATGTGGATTTGAAGACGTACCTGGATTTGTGCATATTGAAACATTCTCCATAACATTCAAAGAGGGATTTGAAGACATAGTAGGACTTGTTTGTATAATCATATTCTTCTCCAAATCGACTCCTTGCAAATTAACTTCATCTACAACCATGGTATCCTCAATGTTTTCATCTTCAATAGTTGTTGAATTGGTTGCTCCACCATCATTCATTGATTTCATTCTCATTCTTCTTTCTCTTTGTCATTGTCTCTCTTTTTCCCTATTTGGCTACAACTTCTTGAGGAGTCAATGTCTTCCTTCTTTTATTACGAGCTTTATCCCCCATGATTATAAAATTCTCAAGTACAAATGAAAGTTAATAGTGAAATTCTTCAAAATATTCAATCCAAATTGGAAGTTGAATACCTATTAAGACAAAATTCTTCCTCTTGTGTTCATCAAAACAAGTAGAAAACTACCACAATTCCACTTTAAAAATTAAGTTCTGACCTGTAAATACAATAGCTTATGAAAAATCATTCATTTTTAGTGCTCTTGGTCGTACATGGAAGTTGCAGACTTCAGAAAACTTGTGCACAGTGAATTTAAATCATATAAACGGGATCCCGTTAATAACACGGGATCCCGCTTCAAATGAATCGGGATCCCGTTTATGCATAAGCGGGATCCCGTTTCATAATCTGAATCTCGTTCACCGACTTCGAACGTCAGTGCCGTTGCTTAGTGAATGGGATCCTGTTTATGAAACAGGATCCTGTTATGCTGACAACGGCCGGAATGTGGTTTAAACGTAACGGGATCCCGATTAGTAAACGGGATCCCCTTTTTTTAAAATTTGAATTACCTTTTGCATTGTGGTTGGGTTTTTGCTTAGGTTTTTGGTTTGGGAAAATCATTGGAAGTCTGAACCTCAACCTTCAACCTGGTTTGACCTGCAAGTTGAAGGTCCTAACAATGTCAAAGAAAAATACCAACTTTGGACATATGGCTAACGACCTTTTTTGCAGAATTTTCTGACGAAATTAAAACCCATTTTAGATGAAACAATGCAAATTCTAAATATGTAATTTGTTTTTCAATTGGATTATTTTTTCTATTTTTCAATTAATTTCTAATAAAATTGGTCCATAAACTTTCAATATCAGAGTTTTTTACTATTTTAATAACTTTTGATCAACATAACATTTTGACAAACGGATTGCACGAGAACAAACTTCAGACAATTCTTTTCAATTTTTTTTTTTTTTAAAAAAAGATAAGTTTAGGTCATCTTATGCATGTTGTACACCATGATTTTTCAAAATGACAAATCTACCTAATAAAAATTTAACAAAAAAAATATTCAATAAAAAATTACAAAAAAATATCAAGAACAAGCTTCAATGAGTCACAAATCTTTTCCCAAAATGATTTAGAAAAATACGATAATTTAAGTCAAAATATGGATGCCGTACACGTGCATGGTATGGTAAAAAATAAAAATTTAAATAGTGGTTTTAGAAATGCCTATTAAAACTCAATTTGTACAATCTGGGTATTGAAATAAATTACATATTTGGAAACTAGACTCCGAGCACTACATTTTATGGTTAGTGACTTTTTTAAAGATTTCATCTCTAAGTGCTTCAAATTTTAAGTTCAAATGTGTTAAATTCTGAAAATCAGATAAAACACTTCCACTTTTTGGCCAAAAAGTGGACTCAAATTCTTGCACACACCCTAATATTTATTACTCAATGGATTTTGTTCATTGCAAATAGCTTGAACTTTGAAATGGCATTCAGTTCATTCTATAGGGGCTTTACAATGCATATCATATTTGGCCTCAATGATCGTCCTGATCACATACACATCATTGTCACTCAAATGGGACTTCGACTCTTCTAGTTGATCAATGTCACTGACTCTTGAATGATTCCCTTGCTTCCACCATTGGTTTCCTCTCAACATTCCTAAACCTTGTTCTCCTTTAGCACCAAACCAACCCCTGTTTTAGTGTCCCTTCTCTTCAAGTACTCAACCCCCTTCCCAAATTCTGACTACCAATAGTTACCTCATTTCCTAATTGTTGACTTGTTAAGAAAATTTAGCAAGGAATCTTTACACACATTATGAATCAAATAATATAAAAAAAAAATAAATCTAACAACTAAAAGAAAGAAAAAAAACCTAAATGGAGAAGAGAGATGAGAGCGATGCCCTGCATCAACTATGTTCTTGAAACTGAGGTGTTCTTTGGGGGTTAGTTTCTACGTTTGAGGCTACGTGGGGGCATGGAAAATTTTGCGAGGGTTTTTTTCTTCTTCTTTTTTCTGCTTATTTTTTCTTAGTGTTTGGGTCAGTCTTTGGGCTCGCTTTTGTTGATCTATTCATTTTTGGTGGGTATGGTATATCCCTTATGCAATCTTCATCCTTTAGGGAGGTTGTATGATAGAATGTCTCGTCATCATCTATGCATACAAGTGCCATTAATTTTTTAAACAAATATTTTAATGGAGAAACCCAGTGAGTAGAGATCCACATATGTCCAAAGCTAGTGGATGTTTGGGGGTGATCCCACAAAGCTAGTTTACAATTTCTAGGAGGAACTGATTTTTGCTGAAATCACATATTTTTAGAAAATATAATGATTTAAGCCTTAAAAGGTTTCATGTAAAGAATTCCAATTGAACATGGTTTCATCAATCTACCTTAAATCAAACCCCATTGGATAGAACCCCGCTAGTTTTAAACCATACCTATAATAGAGTCTCCTTTACACCTATCAAAATACTGATAAAAACCACTTTTGATTTACCTTTTGGGGGATCAAATGAATTCATTTAAAATTATTTTTTGCAAGTATATAGTCCTTATTATAAGCTTCCCAAAAAAGCATAATTTTAAATGAATTTTATTTTATTTCCTCGTGAATGTAGGTTTTTCACAAAATCATTCTTTGTTCTACACATGTGGAAAAAATAGAAAAATTATTAAAAAAAATAATAATAATATTAGTGCACTAGATATTGAAGTCCTTGATCCAACAAAGAAAAAAATTGAATTTTGATACATACAAAAAGAGTTATGTGTTATACGGTCATGCTATGTCTGAATTATAATTGGTTTGAATTTGAAATCTGATTAAAGAAAAAAATATTCAATAAAAATTATCTAACCAAGTGGAAACACTAGATATCGAGTTATGAATCTAAATTTGAAAGAACTAGAATTTTATGCTCATGGAAAAATTATTCGCTATACAAAGGAGCGCTACTTTTAAAATGTTGTTTTATGAAAAAAAAAACTAGTTTTTGAGGGAGATGGAGAAAGAAATGCAATATAATTCCAAAAAATTGAAAAAATATATTTAGAATCTATAATAAAAATTTCACAAAACTCTAGTTTGCATCATCTTCAAATTCCTCACAGCTTTAGCCAGCTTATAGGTGCCCAAGTAAAAGTGAAGATTTAGTTTTAAAATTATTTCAGTTGTCCAAAATTTTGGCCAAAAATTGTAAACCACTATTATGGGATCACCCTTGAAAGGAGTCTTGAATGCCCAATGTTGGTGATTCAATCAACTTCTATTGAGGAAGACATCAATTATTTGGTTAATCATACTTTGATTTGCAAATTTATGGGATTCAAGTTTTGCTCCCCTTTTTGGATTCCTAGGCATGATCTACTTGGAGCCCAGAGGGCAAGATGGATATTATGTTGGCAACTAACAATTATTTCCTAGTGGTTTTCAATTGCTTAACTGATCAAAATAAGGCTTTTGAAGTCGATCTGTATTTTTACAACCAAGTGGGCTTGTGTATAAAACCATGGCATGTTGGTTTTAACCCATCGAAGGAGCTCCCATCTCGTATTCCTATTTGGGTGCGCTTTCCTTGCTTCCCCTTGGAAAAAAAGGAAATTTCTTATGCCCGAGTTTACATTGAGATTGATTTGAATAACCATTTGCCAAATTCTCTTGAGATTCACCT
>VDFB02119286.1:13626-99327 GCA_007258455.2 Sequoia sempervirens | reverse complement strand
ATTTTTTCAAAAAATCTTATACTTTTGGTTTGTCGATTTTTTCCCCAAAAGATTTTTGCTGCTATGGTATAAACACATATCTTTTTGTAATATCAAGGATACTTTTTGAAACTTCCATGCATTGCTAATCTAAAAGGAAAAGTCTTTTGCCTAATTTGTATGCAACCATGCTTTTGACATTGTCAAAAAGAGAAAATATGGACACCATTGATAAAAAATATTTGTATTAACCAAATAGCCATGTACGCATACATCAATATATGTCGATATAAGTATAAAATATAGTTACAAAATAACCATATAGGCTTACGATCGAATGCCATATAGGCATACAATGTCAAATATATTGAATACAAGATATGTACAAAATTGCCATGTCTAGGCATACAACAAAGGGCTCTAGAATCAGAATTCATTTCTCTCCATTCTCTGGAAATAAATTATTTCCCTTTGTTTGGCGATTTGATGGCGATAAGTCTGTTTGTCATTTCTACTATGCTTGAGGAGTGCTCCTGCTACTCCTCCTATAGTTTAGCTCCTGGTGAAGTCTTAACTATTACAATAAGAAGTAAAGACATTAATATATATAAATTACATTATAAGAAATGATATATTTAACAAAATAATCACTTACTTCCATCTCATGATCACTCTCCATGATGGAAATATTTGCATGCCAATGCTCAGGCATGCTCAAGCCCTGTATAAACCATCCAAATAGGAATTAAACTGTGAATCAATAATGGTTTGATTTTTCACTAGAACTAACATCTATAACAACAAATGTAAATTGAAATTTAGTAATTTTCCTCATACCTCCTCTATCAGAGCCATGGAGGATTGAATAGCGGATGAAACACCAATATCCATTGCCCTTGTAACATTTGGAGGTGTTTCCACAACCAATATCTGAAAATAAAACAATAAATTATTCAATCACAAAAAAGTTACAATAGCGAGATCCATGTCATGACTTATAATGTATGAGATCTAATGAACAAAATTTTGAGTACAAGTATCAAGCTATATATTTTTGGTAGGCCTTGGCACTTCGATAGGAAGACCAAGAATGATGGGGAGAAGAACACATACTCCATTGTGAAGGATGGGAAGACTTACAACCTTTCACCTCTCCTAGAAGAAGACAAGGAAAAGCATGGAGGGCCTAGCGTTTTGATGGTGGGTGAGAAGGAGTTCATGAAGACCTTGATCAAAGGAGGAGGAAGAGGATTCTTCCTGATTATGAAGCCAAAAAGTGAAGCAGATCTTCTGAAAAAGAAGAAGGAAGATGCACCAAACGAAGTCCAAGAGTTGTTGGAAAGGTACAAGGACATAACGGTGAATGAAGTGAATGAATTACCTAGTTCCCTATCTCCCATTAGGGATATAAGCCACCATATTGATTTGATTCTAGGGGCTTCATTGCCTAATAAGGCTACATACAAGATGACACTTTCTCAAAATGAGGAGATTGCAAGGCAAGTGCAAGAGTTGATGGATAAAGGGCTAGTGAGGAAGAGTTTGAGCCCATGTGTTGTTCCTACTATCCTAGCACCAAGGAAGGATGGGAATTGGATGCTTTGCACTGATTCAAGAGCCATTAATAGGATCGTGCAATCAGATATAGGTTCCTGATGCCAATAATGGAGGACCTCATGGATTGTCTATCAAGAGCATCTTAATTTTCCAAGATTGATCTAAAGAGTGGGTACCATTAGATAAGGATCAAAGAGGGGGATGAATGGAAGACAAATTTTAAGAATAATGAAGGGCTCTATGATTGGTTGGTGATGCCCTTTGGGTTATCAAATTCCCCTAGTACATTTATGCGCCTTATGAATGAGGTATTGAGACCTTTCATTGGAAAGTTTGTTGTAGTTTATTTAGATGACATCCTTGTGTTTAGCAGGTCTAAAGAAGAACATTTGAAGCACCTTGACATGGTACTAAGGAGGTTACAAGAGGAGAAGCTGCTGATCAACATGGAAAAGTGTGGATTCATGAAGGAAGAACTAGTCTACCTTGGTTTTGTCATCTCCAAGGGAAGTTTGAAGATGGATCCTTCAAAGGTGCATGCTATTCTTACTCAAGGCCAACACCAAAATCCATCGGAGATGTGAGAAGCTTCCATGGACTTGCAAGCTTTTATAACAAGTTCATCAAGAACTTTAGCCAAATTTGTGCACCAATCTTGGACACCACCAAAGGAGGTAACAAAGGTAAGTTTTCTTGGACCAATGAGGCTGATAAAGGGTTTGAATATCTGAAAATGAGAGTAGCACAATAGCCTATAATTGTGCTCCCTAATTTTGATAAATTTTTTACCATTGAGTGTGATGCTAGCAATCAAGCAATAGGGGCTATTTTGAGCCAAGAAGGTAGATCGGTTGCATTTTATAGTGAGAGGCTGAATGAAGCAAAGAGGAAGTATTCTTCCTATGATTTGGAATTGTATGCTATGGTCCAAGCCCTCAAAAATTGGAGGCAGTACTTGTTACCTAAAGAATTTGTTGTTTATACTGATAATCATGCCTTGACTTTTTTGAATGCACAGGACAAACTCAGTCATAGGAACATGAAGTGGGTAGAGTCTTTGCAAGCCTATAATTTCATAATAAAGCATAAGAAGGGCCAAGAAAATAAGGTGGTAGATGCTCTCAGTAGAACACTTGTAGTGCAAGAGATCCAACTCCAAAGCATGGGGGTTGAAGCATTGAAGGATATGTATCATGAATATTTAGATTTCAAGGAGGTATATAATGTTTGTGAGCAGCATTTGAATTCTTTTCATGGTGAATTCTCTAACTTTTTATTGTAGAATGGTTTGCTCTTCAAAGGAAGCCAATTGTGTGTGCGTAAATGCTCAATGAGGGAGAATATCATAAAGGAGAAACACAGTGGGAGTCTTGGAGGTCACTTTGGCCTTGACAAGACCTTAGAACAAGTTAGGAGATTTTACTATTGGAAAAAGTTGCAGGTGGATGTGAGAAGGTATGTGGAAGGCTGCACAATATGTCAAAGGGAAAAGAGAGCTTCATCAAATGCAAGATTCTATCAACCACTGCCTATTCCCAATAGGCCTTCGGAGTGTGTAAGTATCGACTTTGTCTTGGGGTTGCCTAGAACCCAAAAAGATTTTGATAGTATCTTTGTGGTAGTTGATAGATTTAGTAAGATGGCACATTTTCTTCCTTGCAAATGCACCAATGATGCATCTCATATAGCAGGTCTCTTCTTTAAGGAGGTTGTTAGGATACATGGACTGCCTTTAAGCATTGTTTCTAATAGGGATTCTAAATTCATTGGTCACTTTTGGATGACCTTGTGGAAGAAACTCAAGGAAAAAATATGTCCTTTAGTTCAACATACCATCCACAAATGGATTGAAAAACTAAAGTGGTGAATAGATCATTGGGAAACCTCTTAAGATGCCTTACTAAGGAGCATGGACAAGCTTGGGATCTGATTTTACCTTAGGCTGAATTTTCATATAATGACTCCATGAATAGGAGCATTGGTAGAAGCCCTTTTGAGGTAGTCTATGGCATGCACCCTAGAGGGGTCTATGAACTAAGAGATCTACAAGGAGTTGCTAGGAGAAGTGATCAAGGTGAGGACTTTGTTGTTACAATCAGGGATATTCATCAACAAGTGAAGGAAACCCTTCAAAAGAATGTTGAGAAGTATAAGGAAAAGGAAAATTTAAAGAAGAGGAATGTCCAATTCAAGGTTGGAGACTTGGTGATGGCACACTTGAAGAAGGAGAGACTTCCAAAAGGAAAGTATACCAAACTCACGATGAAGAAGATATGACCTTGCAAGGTGGTCTACAAGTTTTGCCAAAATTCTTATGAAATAGAGCTACCTCTTGGGGTGGCAATCTCTCCTATCTTCAACATTTATAACTTGTATCCTTTCAAAGATTTTGTGATATGATTGAGTGCTTGGTTACTATCAAACTAATGATATGATTGATGTTACTAAATTTTTTTAAGGTGTATAAGACAGGTTTGGTGACTTTGATGGTCGGATGGGTGATTATTATGAAGCCTTTTGAGAAAATTGGTGATTAACCACAAGACGATAATCAAGATTTTGTCGTAGCAGGAGTTTGTAACCTGTAAATAGACTATTGCAGTCAAAATATGGTGAGTACAGTGCTTGATAATGGAATGATAATAGTGAGGTATGGTTTAATTGATTTGTTGCCTTGGTGAATAAATGAAAGGATGAATTGTTCAAGTGTCAATAATTAGGTTTGTGTTGTTTTTATGGTGGTTGAGAATGATGTGAATCTAATTGATTAAGTCAAAGTTTTATTTAATATGGTTTTTTCTTTGAATGAATCAATTGGAACACTGATTAGTCGAATGATGAATGATGGCCTATGGAATGGCTAAGAGAATTTGAGTGGATTTTGGTTGAATGAAAAGTAGAATTATGATGAAATTATATTTGATCTTCTCCTAATTCCATTTGGGATTGAAATCCCTTGAAGAAATGATGTTGATGGTGTTTGTTGGATGCTCTGCATCAGATGCACCCTGATGATTGAGTGTTTTGATATGATGCTTTGTATCACTAACTGCCTTGTCTATGCTATTGCTTACTATTATGGTTTCATAGATTTTTTCCAAGCATCCATAGTTTGTCGTGGTGGTGCACCTTTGCAAGAACATGCCTCCATGTGAAGTAATTGCATCGTGTTGCTTATGTTAACTTTCTAAACAACTGTATTGTACAGTTGAAATTTTGTCATCTATCAACATCTAGTTATTAGTTATGGAATTCAAAGTACTAATGCTTTGAGTTTGAATGATGTGTAATGCAATGTAACCAACAATATGAATATAAACCACACAAATCTATTAAGTAGAATTCATTAGTTAATTTCTCTTTATTCTATTACCTCCGTGTACGTTTGAGTGAATCCATTGGCACTAGGAGGTGTTTGCTTGAAACCACCAATATTAGCATGTTCAACATCCAAAATCACATGTATTAAAATGCAATTCGTAAAACAATGCTATTAACATGTAATAAATTTATAATTGTTTACTAGTTACATACCCCACTAATAGATGTACTGCAAAAATAAGTAGGTGGAGGACCAGTGTATCCAGTCTCAATACTGTGACCCTGCAATTTTATTAAAATAATAAAACTAAATTAGTTAATCATGCATTTCAGAATCAAAATGTAATAAATTAAATTCAATGAACATGTTGACTTTTACTTGACTATCAATGCCATATGCATGATACAAAATGTCAGCCGTCCTCTCTATCCCCATAGCAACATTCAGATCCTATGAAGCAACATACGGATCCTATGTAGCAACATATGTATCCTGCGTAGCAGCCTCCTATGTGCCGATGGGGTCATATGAACAAGTCACCCCGCAAGATTGACACACATGGGTTCGAAGGCCACCACCCGAAGACTCCCCTAGATGGCACTGTACAATAGGGCTACTATGATGGATGACACTCCGGGTCAAAGTGTTGATCGCTTGCAATGTCTCTACGTCAACACTCTCCTTTGCAATAGCAGGCATAACAATGTGCTCACGAGGTGGCCTAGCGAGAGGTCATCTCCCTTGCCGCGCAGGATCTGGCTGTGCACCGGGCCTATCCTGAGCCGACCCCCCACCTCTCCCCTAGAACTCCCTCATATCAAAATAATTTGGGATTTGGTTCAATACAAACTCACTGTATAGTTTCGTAAGAAAATATTGGGGGACTTCACAATTATTGCATGGTGGGTAATCAAGTACCAAATACCATCTATCATAAAAATGGTTCCTAATCTCTTGGTGGTGGCACCAATGAATAGGAAACCTCTTTGCATTGAGGGTAAGATTTTGATTTGTTTTAGGGTCAGTGAATAGAGAACACAAATCACCTTTAGTAATTTTTAAATCTTTTACTTGTTTATATGATAATTTGTCTACATAATATGCCCTGGCTGCCTGCCTCCTATCTTGCCATCCAAATATTTGTTGGGTAATTGCATCTAAATTTTTTAACATCTCTTTCAATGAATTTGCTAGACGCATTCTTTCTGTAGTTGAAGCATTTGGATCACTCAACCTATTGATAAGATCCTCAAGTTGTTTTCTATTATTCTCAATTTCACTCCTCAA
The DNA here is from genome assembly GCA_007258455.2 of Sequoia sempervirens. Lineage (NCBI taxonomy): Eukaryota > Viridiplantae > Streptophyta > Pinopsida > Cupressales > Cupressaceae > Sequoia > Sequoia sempervirens. Next base: position 93,182 of record VDFB02119286.1, on the reverse strand, counting down.
ATTTTCTTGAGTGCCAGGAGGGTATTGAATGATTGGTGGGGGAGGTTGATTTTGTTGAGGATTTTCTTGTTGAGGATTTGCAAGATTTCCTACAAATTAAAAAAAAAAATCGAATCTAACCTAAAACAAACAAAATCAATTTCAAACTAAGAAATTCAAAACAAATAGCCAACAATACTTACCTCCCGCACCTCTTTGTCATCGTGGCACCATATTTGCAAAGCAAATCCAACTGTTGATAAAATTTATAGAAATCCTTCCTCCTATAACGTGAGCAAGTAAGTGAGGGTTTTTGGCCGTGGGCAGAGTTGAGAAACAGTAAATAGAAAATGATAGTTTTCACTTTTTTTGCTTTTAAAACAACATAACGCGAGCACGTTATAACGCGCTCGTGTTATCTCTTTCCAAAAATAAATTTTGCCACAAAAGTGTGACCATCTTCATGCACCCGCCTAGGATTAAAGTTTTAATCTTGTGTGGGAGGGTTTTTATTTTGTGCAAGGTTAGGATTTTCATTTTGATCCATTTTTAACCTGTTAATTGATAAAACATTCTAAAATTAACACTAGTTTTAATCTAATAAAAAACCTATCAAATTTACCCTATTTTTGACTAAAATTAAAAAAAAAAAAAGCAAAATGAATATAAATTTTATAAAAATTGAAAAAATCAAACATACCTTACAAATTTGGTGATTTTTTTGTAATTTTAGCTCCCCCAAATGAATATCCAAGTTTCTCTCCTAAAACCCATGTGCACGTTGGTAAAAATACTGGTAAAAATATAGCTCTATGGTTTTGTTTGGCTGTATATAATACAAGAAACATATATCCATTATAAACGGATATCTATTTCCTTATTTATAATTTTTTAAATAAATGGTTTGGTTTGTGACCTGACCATAGTGTTTTTTTAAATATCGATTATTTGATATAAAATATATTATATTAAATATTCTAATATATATTATATATAATATAATATGTATTATATTATAATATAATATATATTAATAAATGTTATATTATAGTATAATACATATTTTTATTTATTTTTTGATACGCAAGGTGGTGAGTATATTGATAATATAGAAATTTACAAACATCTGCTAAGCATGAAATATAGGTCCATCCAAGACACAAAGTCGAACAAAAAAACTAACCAGGAGAAACAACAAGATTTTCGCCATACAGTCCCATTGCGAAAAAAAGCTTTGAAGCGAAGGATTTATATCTGAGGCCAAGCCTCTTCAAACAAAAAGCAACTAGCATACTGTTAATGCTAGAATCTACCAGAATATAACAAGTTGAAATCCAAAAAGAGACCCAAAAGCAAACATCAACCAGCACAGGACGCAATTCACATGAAGTCGTTTAACTTTGCAAACCTAGTGAAACCATCCAACCACTCCAACCCTTCCTCCGACACCAGCTTCAGATTTCGCTTCAGGAAATCCACTGCCACATCTACAATCTTTCGGTGCCTTGATAATGCAGGCCCTTTAATGTCTAAGAGAAAGGGAAAAACTTTGACAGCTTCATCTGAATCCCATAGAAGAGCCAAGTTGGTAGGGTGCGGAATACCTTTACCTATAAAGGCCGCCTTCAGTGTCATTTCAAGACCACTGAGAAAATCATCCCAGAACAGGCGAACCATCATCTCCTTGGCCTCTGCCGTCAGGGTGTCTAGGTCCAGAAGCACAACAAGGAACTGAGAGGAGATATGTGCATTGTCTCTGGCAAATTCATTCCTTTCCAGGTGTCCTTTTCTTAGGACCATTTTAACAACAACAATTGACACTAGATCATCAATGAGAAAAATGCGCTTTAACCTCTGGTCCGTAACTTCTCGAAAGGAAATATGCCTCTTCATGGCCATCAAAGAAATCGGTGTGTCGATGTCGAAACTTTCCAGTCCTTCCGCCGAGATGTGGATGATGAATTTCAACTTCGACGTTCGAGCCATTTGCAAGTCTTTGATAGCAGTGCCCTGCAAAAAATAAATAGAAAACAATACCAAAATACGAAACCCATGCTTTAGAAATGATTTCATAGTTCATTTAATACACCTGAATGATGATCAGTCAAGTCTTCGCACACGAAACTGGATTATGGCGAAGCGAAATCATCCTTGATATGAATAAAGATACGACCTCTGTCCATCCAACTTAAAACCATTATCAATGCAATTGATGTGAGATGCCACACGACCCATCAAAAAACAATACTAGGAGAGTTGTGCCCAACATGTCACACTGATGACACAATGAGAACTGGGCCAAACAAGCCCCCTGTCCTTCTCCAGAAGTATCGTAAATTTCAAGATTCTCCGAAAAAGCAAGCAAACAACTCCTTCGGCTAAATTTAGGAAATTGGAAGTGACAAGACCATGCCACAACCATTATCTTCATGTCCATCCCATCCGCCACCTCATGTCCACCCTAGACACTTTGTGCCCGAGTGAGGGGCGGAGGGGAGCCCACCCTACCACCCACTATAGTATAATACATATTATATATAATATAATATAATATATAATATAATATAATATATATTATAATATAATATATATATTATAATATATATAATATAATATAATAATATAATATAATAATATAATATAATAATATTATATAATAATATCATATAATAATATTATATTATAATATAATATAATATTATCATATAATTGTTGTCAAATAGATTGTACCCGAAATGCTTGAATGACTAAATTCAACAATCTTTTGAAACATTGGATTACTTTCAGGTTGTGGGTATCCTATTTGAAAGTAAACCTCTGGGTTCTAGGTCGACTTCCTATTAAATTGTTAGGTTAATTACTGGGTAACTTGTAATGGAAAAGGGTAAAAAGGCTTGAAATAAATGACTTAAAAACTATAAACTATGGGTGATGCATCTAATTGATAAAAACATGCAAATTTGACTCACAATAATTCTCAAAAAATATATCCACACAAATCAATTTAACAGTTTGATCAAAAAAATGATTTTGAGGAAGGCTTGAATAAACTTCTTTGAAGGAGAATTGAGTTCTCACAGCATGAAAAGAAAAGATTATTTTAGTACACAACCTAAGACCTGTGACTTTCACTATTTTTTAATGCATGCAAGTATAAATGAGACAATGATTTTAAAGGCGCTGATATTAAAACACAGTAAAATATCATCCAATCATTCATAAAAACAACACAGTGATAAGGTAGATACATGAATTCACTGAAATTAAAGGAATCTTTGCCAAAAATGACACCAAAATAAACTTGTAAACCTGCTATTGTATATTCATTTGAAACTGAAAGCTGAGTTACAAAATATTTCTATTTGCAAAATGCAAAGTCTAAAAAGTAAGAACTAGAGGAAAATACTAACTTTTTTCAATATATACAAAAGGCATGCATAAAGCAGCCAAAAGGTGAACTGAATGAGAGCTGAAGTGAAAACAACATCTCCAATGTGAAAACCAAGTAGAAGAGAAAATCCTAATAAAAATAGCCCAAACTCATGCAAAAATGAGTGAACTCAGGTCCCAACTAGCTGTCAACTCATAACTGATCCATGGAGCACTCAAACTGAATTGAAAATCCCTCAAAAAGTGGGTCCAAGCATGCGAAATCCGCCTCATTTTTATCGACTCAGCCATGATGACTGGAACTCCATCTTTAAAATGTGCATGATGATAAAGCAAACTAATCTACTCCACTTTAATTGTATTCTCGCACGCCTTGGAAAAGGTGATAGCATTATTAAATATTAAAGATAATCAAATGATTATCTTAATATTTAATATGTAATAGTTTTGCTCTAAATATATTACATATTAAATACTAAGGTAACAAGATATTACCTTTAATATTTAATAAATTGAACATTTTGATAATTCATGCAAAACAAATCCAACTTTGCAAACTCTCACCAAACCTTCCTTAAGCCACAAGCTTCCTATAAACAAAATACTCTTGACTTTAAAAGTCATAGACCGATGGGGAACAAGTAAACATAATGATTTATTTTAAAATCATTAAAAAGAAACATCCTCCATTGAATTAGGGCATGCAAATATTACCAAGCCCTAATCATTCATTATCATTGCATTGACTTGGATGAGAAAATATGCTATAGTGCCACCATGAAGAAAGCACTAGGGTTTGAACTGCTGCAATTCAAATCTCATGCTATATACTTGTTTTTCTGAGAAATTTTTTATGAGATTTCATGCAGTCTTGTTGTGCTGCCATGTGGTTTTTAGCTTGGGCTTGAAGATCTTTACATTTCTGCACTCACGGGTAAGTTTCTTCTACTTTTTTGAAGCTCCTATGTAGAAAATCTTGGCCATGAAATCATTATCTGCATATCCTTCTATAACCTCTGTGAAAAAGAAGTAACTTATGTACATGATAATCTCATCAAGCAATTTAACCTTTAATTTTCCTTATGCATTTGCATTCTAGATGCTCTTCTGAAACCCTTCATTTTTTATGGCCACATCTTCTTAGCTTTATGGATGATTTCGAGGGCTTCTCCATGCTTTGTGTGTAGTTTCTATTTGAGGCTGCCATGAATGTATTGAGGTCAAACCTTGAGACCAACTGAATGCAAGTTTCTGAATGTATCTTTCCATCACAAAAGAACTTGTCTTTTCCCTCTAATCTCTGCAAGAAATGCTTGTTCAATCTTATTGATGGAAAAATCCATTGTTTATGCAAAAATAATGAATGTTTTATGCTTTCAGCTTGTTATTTCCATTATTTCAAGAACCTTTTGTAACTTGTGGTGGCGGCCTGTTATTCTAATTTCTAGGAATACTTATCATTTCATGTTTGAAGCTAATAGTCCTACTACCATTTCCTTGACTCCTTTTATCTATGGCAGATCACTGTATGCTCAATATTTCCTTAAGACATTTTGATTCATTTCAAAACCCTCACTGGTTGTCCTCATCGAGCATGATTCTTTTTGCAAGATGGTGAAAAGATCCTTGACACTTTAAGCCTTTATTACTATCTTCTAAAATCGAGAGTATTGTCACTACTCTTTGATAATTTGATTGTTCTTCTTATGGTGATCTGATCCTTGTATATCTTTGAATAATGAAAAGTCACATGGCTATCATAATTACTTTTGCCATATTGGTCTCTCATTTATTGATGATATCACTGTCCCTGATGACCGTCACAAATATGTAGTATGATCTCTGCCTATCATTTGATTATCTTAGGAAATATTCATCTGTTAGTTTATGGAGATGATGTCCTTTGAGTCGTCACTAATATTTTGCAAGAATTTTCATCTGCTATTCTTGCTTATAAAAATATGAAGTTTGGACTATCACTTTTTGATTATGATGCTGAAATTTCACTATTTCTCTATTGCTTTGATCTGGCACTTACACTAATATATATTCCTGTTCGCTAGATGATGATCCTCCATTGTGCATAGTGAAATTATACTATACTTCATATATATCTTGTGTTATTGATCTGTACCTCGTGAGCATGTCAATGACTTGTAATAGCCGCAACTATCATTTGATATTAAATCCATGTCATGGATATTGTTAAATCTGAAACTTTTTCTTAGCTCTATTAGTAGCAGTTGAATGCTTGTATTTTTAGATTTATGACTTTATAAGCTGCCCCTGTAGTAGCAATATGATGAATGCATTATCCTGTAGAATGGTCTTTTACATTTCTATATCTCTGTTATTTTGAAATTTGTATTTCTGTAGCTTCAAAAGATGTTTTGTTGATGTTGTTTAATTCTGCCCCAAATCCTTACATTGCATCAACTATCAATGCATATGGTTTGATCTGCTTCTTAATGTTTATGATCTAGGCTCAACCCTTATGGGAGCCACATTTCACACCAATCATAACACTATGTTTTGATTAAAATGATCATATTGTACCATACATGTTCTTGCACACTACACAAACATGTTAGCAAAATAATTGAAGTTGAAAGCTTCCATGTTCCTTGATGATCCATTTTTGATGACTAAATCATCTGATGAATGCCTGAATGAATGTAGATTACATTTTTGTTGGTAATGTAGGCATGAGGTAGGATATGATTCTTATTTCTCTAGCACCACTTTTCGTCATACTTGCAGATGCTTTTGGAGCCTAGAACTGGTTCAATTCGAAAGCACAACACAACAACTAAAGACTTTAATGTGAAGATGATTCATCATTCCAGGAAATGATGAATCACCTTCTATCTTATGCTGATGTTATTTTCAGTTGTATAGTTTACATTCCTTTCTTGTATCCATCATTTCATTATGAAAATCAAATTAGCTAATGTTGTGGCTTGTACATGACTTCAGTCTTTTTAAAATGAAAAAAAAAACATTCTTTTATGCAAATTTATGAGTTCTATTACAAACATTTGCATAATCAAAATTTGAAATTCAATGAATACTTTTAGCATAAATTTTGCACCTTTCTATGATGAATGCAATTCAGATCCACCTGTTTTGAGTTGTAGCTAAAAATAGGTAACAATTTTGCGACCTTTGTGGATTGTTTTCCTGTTAAACATCATAGACCAATTACCCTGTATATCCATTGGGCATGGAGTTTGTCTCTGCTCTTTAAATTTTTGAAAATGTTTGTAACTCAGCTTTAAACCAAACAAACTGAAAGAAACTACCGCAACTCTATTTAAGACAGAGTTTGGAAACCAATGTGTAGTAACTGCACCTTATTGAAATAAAAACATTACTTGAATGAAAACATACCATGGGGCACTTATTGAAAGTATAACTAAAACTCTATCCTACCCTAGACTAACTAATAGTGCTAGTGCTCAAACATGACCATTCACTGGTTGTGAGAAATAGCTGCCCTTTCTTAACAACAAAGGATGCTTCAAATCCTTAATATCAATCAAAAAGAGATATGTAAATGGTAAAAATTTGATTAACTGTTGCAGTGAAACTTGGAACACCATAAAAATCACACCTCCCTTATTTGATTGACCACCAAAGATGTTATTTTGAGGCATATAGATGAGAGTAACCTACTGCTCTGTAGTTGCAATCACATGCTTTGGTAGAATCATGACTTGTAATTTTGTAGACTCTTTGTATGATAAATACCTGATTGGAAACCCCTTTGAAAGGATAAAGCTTGGCCTCTTACTGTTGTCTTCATGTTTATAAACTGTTGGCACTCCATCTTGCTGATTAGATTGCTCCATTTGTAGTGTAAGATTTTCTTTTTTCTTTCATGTTGCCTCAATTTCAATCTGATCTGAAAGAGTTGGTTCACATAAATGAAATGAAGGAATGTGTGGCTCTTTGATCTAAACAGGCTGATCACATGTTGCTGGCTCATATATTACTAGCTTATTATCTATGTTAGAGCAAAAAGTCTCTATGATGCTTGAAGACATATTCTCATCTAACTCATAACTATGCATTAAATCTAGATGAGTTTTATCTTTTAGGTGCACCATCCTAGGCATAGATATTATTATGCATGTGATATCCTCATTTTCATCAAAAAATTGAGGAAGTTCATCAAATAAATAAAAAAAAATCTGAGATTCACTTTCAATTTTCTCTACATGAACATGTTCAATTTGCTCTCGTTTTTCATCTAAGATTGAAACAAAGGATTCAAGGTCGTTCCAAAATAGGGCTTCTTCATAATCTTCACTATTATGTGGCATGAGAGAACTTACCTTAGGTTCAAGATCATTCTTTTGAAACACAAGTTCTGATTTGCTTGCTTGTTCAATTTTGGAAACTTCATGCAGTCTCATGTATGAATTGAGGCTTCAATCTCATCTTGAACTAACAATACATCATGTTCTAAAATATCTTTTGAGTGTTTCAAATTAACTAGTAAGTTAGGTTCCTGTGTGCTCTTTTCAGCTTGCTTAATAAAACCATGTAATTGATCAAATGGATAAACCAGTTGTTCTTCCTCATATGGTGCCTCCTCAAATGAAGCTTGGGCATCCTGTAAGTGAAGATTTTTGACTGGTAATTCTTGTACTCTATTTTCATCCATGTTATAAACAACATTATAATTTTTTTCAAATGAGTCAAAATCTGAGGGGTTTGGCAGTAAGTTTGAACCAATATAGTCTTCACATGTAATAAGGTAATTTTGAGCTTGGGACATAGTACAAGCACCAACAACTTCCTACTCCTTCTATTCATTCTTTTGCTACTCTGATCGGCAAACTTCCAAAGCTAAACACAATGGGTTTACATTTCTGACCTTCTCTATGAGGAGTAAAGTTTCCTTATCAATGGGATGGTCTGTAACTACACTAGGTTGTACTAGATTAATTTTCTTTACTTGCGAAGGATGAATGGTTGTAAAATTTGGGATTTCATACCTTGGAAGTTCTTCCTCTTGAAACTCATCTAAAATGCAAGAAGCTATTTGGATATCATGCTTTTGAGCAAGCAAAGACTTGATATGCTCCTCCCATACAACTAACTCCCTTATGATATTTTCTTCAAATTGTCTCCTTTATTTTTCCAATTCCTGCTCATGAAGGTATGCCTGATAATCTAATTCTTGCTACTGTGTATAAAGCTCCTGTTGACTCTTAAACTCTTCTATCTGCTTTGCAATATCTGGTAGTATTCCTTTGGTGTTAATCACACTATTCTTCATATCATCAACCTCTTGGAGCTGAATCTGAGCATATGTAGGTTGATATGGAGGTTAAGTATGGGTGGGTGGGTGGTAAACATAATAAGCATGTTCGTTATTCATTGTTGCATGGTTGTTTGGGATAAAACCAACAGCATAATTGGCCTAATATGACTAATAAGGATGTGGATAGGAAAGACTTTCATGAAATAGAAGTGGGTATACATGCTAACTATGAAAACCCAACATCTTTACTCATATAATTAGCTGGACATCAGAAATAAAGCTTGTGTTTAAAACATACCAACACTAGGTCTTGTTGAAACTAGTAAATATGCTCAGTCGCAGGTATAAATTTGTACGTCTGAAAGGTAAAAATTTTGTTGTATATACCCGAAAAATAGCTTGTATCTTTGAATTATTTCTCTAAAGATCACTTCAAAGTCCCATTGGGCATGCCAAAAATCACTGTCAAACAGATTGCACCTGAAATGCTTGAATAACTAAATTCAACAATCTGTTGAAACATTGGATTACTTTTAGGTTGTGGGTATCCTATTTGAAAGTAAACCTCTGGATTCTAGGTCGGCTTCCTATTAAATTTTTAGGTTAATTATTGGGTAACTTGTAATGGAAAAGGGTAAAAAGGCTTGAAATAGATGCACTAAAAATTGTAAATTGTGGGTGATGCACCTAACTGATAAAAACATGCAACTTTGACTCACAATAATTCTTAGAAAATCTATCCACAAGAATCAATTTAATAGTTTGATCACAAAATGATTTTGAGGAAGGATTGAATAAAATTCTTTAAAGGAGAACTGAGTTCTCATAGCATGAAAAGAAAGGATTATTTTAGTACACAACCTAAGACCTATGACTTTCACTATTTTTTAATGCATGCAAGTATAAATGAGACAATGATTTTAAAGGTGTTGATATTAAAACATAGTAAAATTTCATCCAATCATTCATAAAAACAACACAATGATAAGGTAGATACTTGACTTTATTGAAATGAAAGGAATCTTTGAAAAAAATGACACCAAAATAAACTTGGAAACCTATTGTTGTATATTAATCTGAAACTAAAAGCTAAGTTACAAAATATTTCTCTTTGCAGAATGCAAAGTTTGAAAAGTAAGAACTAGAGGAAAAAGACTAACTTTTTCCAATATATACAAAAGGCATGTATAAAGTAGCCAAAAGGTGAATTGAATGAGAACTGAAGTGAAAACAACATCTCCAATGTGAAAACCAAGTAGAAGAGAAAATCTTGATAAAAATAGCGCAAACTCATGCAAAAATGAGTGAACTTAGGTCCCAACTAGTTGTCAACTCATAACTAATCCATGGAGCACTCAAACTAAATTGAAAATCCCTCGAAAAGTGGGTCCAAGCATGCGAAAACCACCTCATATTTATCAACTCAACCATGATGACTGGAACTCCATCTCTAAAATGTGCATGATGATAAAGCAAACTGATCTACTCCACTTTACTTATATTCTCGCATGCCTTGGAAAAGGTGATAACATTATTAAATATTAAAGATAATCAAATGATTATCTTAATATTTAATATGTAATAGTTTTGCTCTAAATATATTATATATTAAATACTAAGGTAACAAGATATTACCTTTAATATTTAATAAATTGAACATTTTTATAATTCATGCAAAACAAATCCAACTTTGAAAACTCTCACCAAACCTTCCTTAAGCCACAGGCTTCCTAAAAACAAAATACTCTCGACTTTAAAAGTCATAGACCATGGGGAACAAGTAAACATAATGATTTATTTTAAAATCATTAAAAAAAAACATCCTCCATCGAATTTGGGTAGGAAAATATTACCAAGCCCTAATCATTCATTATCATTGCATTGACTTGGATGAGGAAATATGCTATAGCGCCACCATGAAGAAAGCATTAGGGTTTGAACTGCTACAGTTCAAATATCATGCTATACTTGCTGCTCTAAGAATTTTTTTATGAGATTTCATGTAGTCTTGTTGTGCCACCATGTGGTTTTCAGCTCGGGCTTGAAGATCTTTACATTTCTGCAATCACGAGTATGTTTCTTCTACTATTTTGAAGCTCATATGTAGAAAATATTGGCCATGAAACCATTATCTGCATATCCTTCTGTAACCTCTATGAAAAATAAGTAACTTTTGTACATGATAATCTCAATAAGAAATTTAACCTTTAATTTTCCTTATGCATTTGCATTCTAGATGCTCTTCTGAAACCCTTCATTTTTTATGGCTGCATCTTCTTAGCTTTATGGGTGATTTCGAGGGATTCTCTATTGCTTTGTGTGTAGTTTCTATTTGAGGCCACCATGAATGTATTGAGGTCAAACCTTGAGACCAACTGAATACAATTTTCTTAATGTATCTTTCCATCACAAAAGAACTTGTCTTTTCCCTCCAATCTTTGCAAGAAATGCTCGATTCAATCTTATTGATGGAAAAATCCATTGTTTATGCAAAAATGATGAACATTCTATGCTTTAAGCTTGTTATTTCCATTATTTCGAGGAGCTTGTATAACTTGTGGCTGCGACCTGTTATTTTGATTTTTGGGAATACTTATCATTTCATGTTTGAAGCTGATAGTCCTACTGCCATTGCCTTGACTCCTTTTATCTATGGCAGATCACTGTATGCTCAATATTTCCTTAAGACATTTTGATTCATTTCAAAACCCTCACTGGTTGTCCTCGTCGAGCATGATTCTTTTTGCATGATGGTGAAAAGATCCTTGACACTTTAAGCCTTTATTACTATCTTTTAAAATAGAGAGTACTGTCACTACTCTCTGATAATTCGATTGTTCTTCTTATGGTGATATGCTCCTTGTATATCTTTGAATAATGAAAAGTCACATGGCTGTCATAATTACTTTTGTTATATTGGTCTCTCATTTATTGATGATATCACTGTCCTTGATGACTGCCACAAATATGTAGTATGATCTCTGCCTATCATTTGATTATCTTAGGAACTCTTCATCTATTAGTTTATAGAGATGATGTCCTTTGAGCTGTCTGTAAACTTTTGCAAGAATTTTCATCTGTTGTTCTTGCTTATAAACATATGAAGTTTGGACTCACTTTTTGCTTATGATGCTGAAATTTCACTGTTCCTCTATTGCTTTGATCTGGCACTTGTAATATATATTCTTGTTCGTTGGATGATGATGCTCATTGTGCATAGTGAAATTCTACTATACTTCATATATATCTCATGTTATTGCTCTGTATGTTGTGAGCATGTCAATGAATGGTAATAGCTACGACTATCATTTGATATTAAATCCATGTCATAGATATTGTTACATCTAAATTTTTTTCTTAGCTCTATTAGTAGTAGTTGAATTCTTGTCTTTTTAGATTCGTGACTTTATAAGCTGCCCCTGTAGGAACAATATGATGAATGCATTATCATGTAGCATGGTCTTTTACATTTCTATATCTCCATTATTCTGAAAATTGTATTTCTATAGCTTCAAAAGTTGTTCTATTGATGTCGTTTAATTCTGCCCCAAATCCTTACATTGCATCAACTATCAATGCATATAGTTTGATCTGCTTCTTAATGTTTATTAGCTGGGCTCAACCCTTATGGGAGCCACATTTCACACCACTCATAACACTATGTTTTGATTAAAATGATCAGATTGTACCGTACCTATTCCTACACACTACACAAACATGTTAGCAAAATAATTGAAGCTGAAAGCTTCCATTGAATTTATGTTCCTTTATGATCCATTTTTTATGACTAAATATTCTAATGAAATCCTGAATGAATGTAGATTACATTTATATTGGTAATGTAGGCATGAGGTAGGATATGGTTCTTATTTCTCTAACATCACTTTTCATCATACTTGGAGATGATTTTGGAGCCTGGAACTAGATCGATTCGAAAGCACAACACAACAATTGAAGACTTTAACGTGAAGATGATTCGTCATTCTAGGTAGTGAAGAATCACCTTCTATCTTATGCTCATGTTAATCTTAGTTGTATAGTTTACATTCTTTTCTTGTATCCATCATTTCATTATGAAAATCAAATTAGCTACTCCCGCGGCTTGTGCAGGACTTTAGTCTTTCCAATATGAATAAAAACAACATTCTTTTATTCAAATTTATGAGTTCTATTACAAAAATTTGCATAATCAAAATATGAAATTCAATGAATACTTTTAGCAGAAATTTTGCACCTTTATGTGATGAATGTAATTCAACTCCACCTGTGTTGAGTTGTAGCTAAAAATAGGTAACAATAATATAATATAATATTAAATATTATATTATGTTGATATTATATAATATGACCTTTTGGCTTATTTTTTTAATTATAACACAAATAATGGATATCTGTTATATAGAATATAATACTTGGTTGGGCCAGAACCGACACAATTATAAATTCTTCCTTAAACAAAACAGGTATTTGTTTCATATTAGATATCTGTTTTATAATGGATATCCATTTTGATTTGGTATTACCAAACCAAAAAAGATATTGTACTTTGGCCTACAAAATGTCAAAGGCATGAATTTCACATTTTTGGACATGTTAAAAATTCCTTGTTTTCACATCGCCACTTTTTGGACCCCCATGATCTTGCAGAGACCCTAGAACATCTTTTCACATGGTAGATTTATATCAATGTCAAAACTTACAAATCTATCAACTAAATGATCAAAGCATGAGTCTTCACCAAAACAACGTTATCTCACCAAGTCAATACATGTCAAACATGAACATACCAAGCACAAACATATCATATATGAGCATGTCAAATCCAAACTTGGTGAGCTATGAGATGGATACATACACACCTCAAAACATCATTCAATATCCACAACATTAACCGAATCCTAAAAACCAATACCAAAATCAACTACATCAAGGGTTTTAAAATCTACAACATCAAATTTCCCTAAATTCACTTACCAAAATAGTTGATACACTTCTCCAACAAACATCTCAATCTCCAAATCCATACATTCCTCATCAAAATCATCAAAAAAATCATTTGCATCAACAACAACATCAATCACATCTCCAACATCAAGACATGGCATATCAAGAAACACAACATCAACAACAAGATCTATCACTACAACAATCACAAGCTTCACAAGATAACAACACCATCACCAAACGTGAATACACTCCTTTAGGGGAGCCAATTAAATTGACATTAAAAAAGCTATTTCATGCAAAAATCATCACTTTTCCAAGAATAAGTGCTTACCACTATATCATCAACCTCTCATGGAATAAGGACAAAGCTTATTATGAGTATCGTAGAGGAAAAAGGTCATGAAACATCAAGTTGCATTCAACTCAAAAATATCATCTAAGACCTTATTGATCAAGGAGAAATAATTGTTGAAGAAAATGATCAAGATTCAACCGAAAATGAATACATTGAAGATGTCTCTACCTCATCCAATGAGGAAATCAACATCCATCAAGAGTGACTTCCCAAGCATGATAAAAAACCTTCAGTAATATCTAACAATGATCCATTTCAAGAAATATTAACTAGATTTAATCTCATGGTTGATAACATTGACAAGGTCTCTACCTCAATTGTTGAGGACAACCTTCAAGATTCATCCACAAATGATCACATTGACAATGTTTCTATATCACCCAATGAGTTAGATGACATACCTCAAGAATTTATTCCATAGCATGATCAATATCTTTCACCAAAGTCTAGATGGTGATGAGGGCTTGTAGAGACCTCATTTATCTTATAAGTTTGATACTTGATACTTTACATTTTGGCTTAAAAATTGATGATGTTATCTTTTATATACTTAACTTTTGAACTTAATTATGCATGAAACTTGGAATTTGAATGCTTTTATATGAATTCTTATTTTCTTTGAATGAGTGATTAAATGGAATTTAATGTTATGATTGTTTCATTATTGTGTATATTTAACTCATGACTAGAAGAGCATATATTGATCAGATGAAGCACTAACCATTTTTATATTCAAATTAAATTGGCAGCTAATCTATCATGACTCAACAACTTTGACCAAGTGACTTGTTAGCTAAACAACAGTTCTAGCCAAACATGCATTCCAACTCTACATAGTTGATTAGACATTAACTAAAGATGATTATAATATTTTCATGATTTTTCTCCAAGTGCTCCAAAATGTCTTTGATAGTCTAGAGTTAGCTAGATTTCCCGCTTTTCAAATAAGAGAGGATATATATCTAGTTTCAAGATAGTTAGAAGGTTAATGTATTATTGTCTGATTTCAAGTAGCTTACATTTATCAATTCTTAGCTAAACATTTTGTACTTTGCCCTTGTTTGGGAAAATTTGATGGAAATAAAAAGAATAAGTTGATCCATTTATATTGTTAGATCCCTCTAGAGGAAGAGCAGGGGGCGATCCCACAATAGTGGTTTACAATTTTTGGCCAAATTGGACACTAAAATATTTTTTTTTAACTAAATCTTCGCATTCGGGCACCTATAGCAGCTAAACCATGAGGAATTTGAAGATGATGCAAACTAGAGTCTTGTCAGATTTTGTCTGTAGATTCTAATTTTTTTTCAAAATTTTTGGTCAGTTGCACTTCTTTTTCCATCCCATAAAACTAGTTTTTTCATAAAACAACATTTTTTAAAAAGTGTTGCACATCGTATAATGTATAACTTTTTTTCTATGAAGGATAAAATTTAATTATTTCGAATTTAGATTTGTAACTCCGATATCTAGTGCTTCCACTTGGTTAGATATTTTTTTATTGAATATTTTTTCTTTAATCAAGTTTTGAAGTCAGACCAATTACAATTTAGACATAGCGTGACCGTATAATGCATAACTTTTTTGTATATATATCAAAATTCATTTTTTTTTGGATCAAGTACTTCAATATCTGGTGCACACATATTTTTCAAATTTTTTTTGATAATGTATTATTTTTTCACATGTGCAAAACAAAGACCTTCATTTTTGATGAAAAACCTATGTTTAATAAAACTAAAAAAAAAATACATAATAAAACCAAAACATATTAAAATTATATTCAATGGATAGCTCATTCCAAGGAATACTTGATTCCAGTTGGGTTCGTGAAGTCTCCTCCATTTTCATCCTCAACCTGAGCTTCGAAAGGAAAAAATTCTGGTTTTTTGTGCTAGAGAGTGGTGAGGTGGGAAAAGGGGGGTTCTAGCAAGCCCCTAGGGGTTCGAGCGAACCAGGGTTCATTCGAACCCCCTTTCAAAAAGGGTTTTCATTATTTTTTTGGTGGGATGGGGTCCACCTTGCATTTAATTGGTTCACACAAACTAGGGTTTATTCGAACCCTTTTTTGGTTTGCTCGAACCAAAGGGTTCATTTGAACCCCAAAAACCAAAATTTTTAGTATGGGGTCATTTTTTGCCACTTTTCCTTCCTCACTCAAATTGTAAACCAATTTTGTGGGTTTACCCAGCCCGCTCTTCTGAAGGAAGGTGATCTGTTAGTTAGTATTTCATCTTCATTCTTGTTTTAAGTTAGAATTATTTCATTAGTATAATGTCAAGAGTAAATCTTAAATCCATGGCTACATTGTTGTAATCAAGTTGTTCCATTACTGTGTTGATTAATTAGAATCCTTTCTGTTTCAATTTAGTTCACTTTCTAGTTAATTAGATCGAAGAAAAAATAGTTAATTTATCATTGATGAGTAGTTATGTTCTTAATGAAATATGCACAAAGAAGGGATTATTACTTTCCATATTGGATGTATGAGGAATGGAGTAGTTTTATTTTGAATTAGGAACAAGCAGATAATTATATTTTTGTTGGAAATAGGATGCCATTTAATTGCAATCCTAAACATTATTTATTTCATTTATCTCCTAAGTCCTTGGAATGTGTTCATCATCACTAGGATTAGGAAGAGATTAATATTTAATGAAATAATCATGTTAATTGACATTTGTAATTAATTCTAAATGTTAGGAGCATGTGAGGGAATCCCTTTTGAGTTCCTGAATAATAGGGGAACATGGGGTGCCCACATGGTAGGTGGCACTCACCTTGAGTTCAGTTAACTATTCAGAGTAAGAGATAACACTTCTGAATGCATGTAAAGATCCTAGGAGTTAGGGTTTGATGTTTGCATGCATGAAGTTCAATTCAGTTCAGTTAAGTTCATAATCAGTTTAGTTTAGTTTAGTTTAGTTTAGTTCAGTTCCGTTATGGTTCAGTTATCTTCAGTTAGTTTTAGTTCTATGCTAGTTGACTTCAGTTAACTTGGAATTCATGGATAATGACTTTAGTTGCACGAAATATAATAGGGAATACCTTCAGTTAATAGGGGATGACCATTCTTGCATGAATGGTTTTGAGAAATGTTTTAGTTAACAAGAAACGACTTGGACCCAACTTGGGTGCCCAAGTTGGCTTCTTGGAATTAACTCTACATGTTGAGATATTTTAGAAGGCTAAGTTAAGTGGTTCCACTCTTGGGCACCTACTTTAAGGATGAAGCCTTGAAGATATTTATTAAATGAAGGTTGACTTGATACTTCAATTTGGGATGCCCAAATGCATGAAGATGAGGATTTGACATTGTTCTTCATGACATAACTCTACTTGCAAGAGATAGGAGTACCTTTCAGGGATAGGGCTTAAGCATTGTAATTGTAACTCATGTTGAGTTTACAAAGTTGTTTAATGCCTATTTATCTCAAGCAAGTTGAATAGAGTTATTATTAGTTTTATTGTAGGTTGTGAAGAAGTTTTTGGTGAAGGAAAAAAAAAACATTCTCAAGCAAGAATTGGAGCTATTGTAATCTACTTCAAAGATTGAATAATAGATTAATTCTTGGTGGAGTTTTTTCTTGAAATGGTTTCTCCATGGTATACGCTTGTGTAATATTTCTAATATGCTCTCTCTTTCTTCTATCAACTTCTATCTACATTCTACAAACAATAAAATGGATTAATCAAATAATCACCCACAAAGAATTTGTAACAAAGGAAAGGCATATTTAGATCAACAATATTAAATTTTTATAAAGTATTAAGCTAAGAAAACACATCAATCTTTAAACATTTGGTATCAGAGCAGAGGTTGGGTAGAGTATTGGGAGGCCTTTCTCTTAAAGATTGAAGGATTTATTGGCTTAGTGAGAGCTTTGATTATTTTTGTTATTTTTTTATTTTGGAAATAATTTTTGTTGCAATGAATTCTTGTTTAGATATTGAAAGGTTCAATGGATCTAACTATGAAATCTGGAAATTAAAAATAGAAGATATTCTTGAAGAAAGAGATCAGTGGTTACCTATTAATAATGAGACAAAGGCTACAACTATTCTAGATGAGGATTGGGATAAGTTAGATAAAAAGGAAAGATGAACAATACGATTATGTCTTGTTGATGCTATTCTCTTGAATGTTTCAGATGAAAATTTACTAAATATAAATTGTGGAAGAGAATAGGTGATATTTATCAAACTAAAAGTCTCACCAATAAGTTATATCTGAAAAGGAAGTTGTACTCTTTAAAAATGAAAGATGGTGATTATGTAGCACAACATTTAAATGCTTTCAATTTGATTCTCAGTCAGTTAGCATCTATAGATGTAAAACTAGAAGATGAGGATAAATGCATTTTATTACTTTGTTCTTTACCAAAGTCTTGGGAAAATCTAATTGTTGTAATTAGTGGTAATGGTACAGATCCAAAGATGGAAAATATCATTCCTACTCTCCTATCAGAGGAGATGAGGAGAAAGTCTAAAAATAGCTCCCAAGATGCCTTGTTTGTAAGAGGTAGGCCTAAAGAGAAGGAATCTAAGGCAAGAAAAAAAGGAAAGGGTAAGTCCAAAGGATGATCTAAAACCCTTGGTCTTAAGAGGTGCTGTCATAATAGTGGTTTACAATTCCTGAGAGGAACAAATTTTAGCTAAAATCACATATTTTTAGAAAATTTAATGATTTAAGCCTTAAAAGTTCCATTTTAAGGATTCCAATTGAAGAGGGTTTGATCAAATCACCTTAGATCAAAACCCCTTGGATAGAACCTCGCTAGTTTTAAACCATACCTATAAAAGTCTCCTTTACACCTATCAAAATGCTGATAAAAATCACTTTTGATTTAGCTTTTGGGGATCAAATGAATTCATTTAAAATTTATTTCAAATGATTATGGTATTCCTTAGAACAAGCTATCCAATGAATATAATTTTAATATGTTTTGGTTTTGTTATGTATTTATTTTTGAAGTTTTATTAAACATAGGTTTTTCATCGAAAATGAATTTCTTTGTTCTTCACATGTGGAAAAATAGAATATTATCAAAAAAAATTTGAAAAATATGCACCAGATATTGAAGTCCTTGATCCAACAAAAAATAATAATTAAATTTTGACATATACAAAAAAGTTATGCGTTATACTGTTGTGTGAATTGTAATTTGTTTGACTTTGAAACTTGATTAAGGAAAAATATTCAATAAAATACTATCTAACCAAGTGGAAGCACTAGATATGAGAGTTACAAATCTAAATTTGAAAGAATTAGAATTTTATCCTTCATGGAAAAAAGTTGTGTTATATAGTGTGCGTCACTTTTTAAAAATGTTGTTTTCTGAAAAAAATAAATTTTCATGGGAGATGGAAAAAGAAGTGAAATTTGATTCCAAAAATTTTGAAAAAAATATTTTTAGAATCTGACAAAATTTGATGAGACTCTAGTTTGCACCATCTTCAAATTCCTCATAGTTTAGCCACTATAGGTGCCTGAATGTGAAGATTTAGTTAAAAATAATAATTTCAGTGTCCAGTTTGGCCAAAAATTGTAAACCACTATTATGGGATCCCCTATTAAGAGTAAGGTAAAGTGATGGAATTGTGGAAAACCTGGAAATATTAAAAAGGATTGTAAGAGTAAGAAAAATAGTTATGATGCTTCTACAGAGAAATCCACTGGTGATAGTAATGATGCATTAGTCATTTCTTCTAATACTGTTGTTGATAACTCTTGGCTTATTGATTCAGGTTGCTCCTATCATATGAATCCTAACAAGGAGTGGTTCTCTAAGTATATTGCATATGATGGAGAGGATGTCTTCTCTGGAGACAACAACACATCAAAAGTTGTTGGTAAAGGAGAGGTAAAATTGTGTTTCAATGATGGTAGGGTTAAGACCCTTAATGATGTTTTACATATTCCAAGACTTGCAAGAAATCTACTTTATGTCACTAAGTTCAATGATTTTGGAATGCATGTGACATTTGAAAAAGGTGGTTGCAGATTGGTGAAAGGGAATATGGTGGTTGCTAAAGGATCTTAGATTGGGACTTTGTTTAAGTTGAATACCTCCAATGTAACTGAAGCTGAAAATACATGTATGCTATGGCACCATAGATTGGGCCATATAGGTGAAAAAGGTCTTAGGACCATTCTTAATAAAAATTTGGTTGATGGTATTTTTTAATTATAATATGGCAAAAATGACTTTTGTGAGCACTACATGTTTGGAAAGCAATCTAGATCTAAATTTCCTACTAGTACAAATAAAGCTAAAAGATTATTAGAGATTATTGATTAAGATGTAATGGGCCCTGTGGATATTGACTCTATTGGAAAATCTAGATACTATGTCACATTTATTGATTATGTCTCAAGATACACTTGGATATATTTTATGCATAACAAATATCATGTGTTTAATAAGTTTAAGGAATTTAAGGCTTTGGTTGAGAAACAATTAGATCATAAGATAAAAGTGTTGAGATCAGATAATGGTAGTGAGTATTGTTCTAGGGAATTCGATGACTATTGTAAGCATGCAGGAATAGTGAGATAGAAAACTACTCCATATACACCTCAACAAAATGGAGTAGCAAAAAGGATGAACCGAACCTTAATGGAAAGAGCTAGGAGTATGTTAAGTAGTGCTAAGCTAGATCAGTCCCTATGGGCTGAGGCAGTATGTACTTGTTATTTAATCAATAGATCCCCTAGTTCATCTATTGAAGATAAAACTCCTTATGAAATGTGGTTAGGAAAGAAGCCTAGTGTTGCAAATTTAAGGATCTTTGGTTGTGAGGCTTTTGTTCATGTGCCTCAAGAAAAGCGATCTAAATTGGATCCTAAAGCACATAAATGCATATTCATAGGTTATGGTGAAAATGTAAAAGGATACAAGCTTTGGAATCCACTAACATGAAAAGTTTCTTTATCTAAAGATGTGATTTTAAGGGAATTTAGAGCTTACTTGGGAGAAGAACAACCAAAGGAGAAGGATACTTCTCAAACAATGCATTTTGAGATAAATAACCAAAAGCAACAAGATGCACATGTTGAAGAACAATTGAATGGATTGGAAGAGGAGAGTTTAGAGAGTTCTTTTGAAATAGATGCTCAAGATTAGCATATTGAGGAACAAGTAGAAACCCCTTTGAGAAGATCCACAAGACAACAAAATCCTATTGATAGGTATAGCCCACCTAATTTCCATTGTATTTTTGCTTTAATGAGTACTAATGATGAACCCAGTTCTTACAGGGAAGCTTTGTTTGAGTCATATGAGAAAAAGCTTTGGTCACAAGCTATGCATGAGGAAATGGAATCCTTGGATGCTTGTGACACATGGGATCTTGAGAATTTTCCCAAAGGAAGAAAGGCCATTGGTTGTAAATGGATCTTTAAAAAGAAGATTGGTGTAGATGGTAATCTCGAAAGGTACAAGGATAGATTAGTAGCCAAGGGCTACTCCCAAAGAGAGGGAGTTGACTTTAATGAAATCTTCTCTCCCATTTCTAAACTAACTTATATTAGATTCTTTTTGTCAATTGTTGCTGCTTATGATTTTGAAATTAAGCAAATGGATGTGAAAACTACGTTTTTGCATGGGAATCTTGATGAGGAGATTTATATGAAGCAACTTGATGGTTTTGTTGTAAAAGGAAAAGAAGAATTGGTTTGCAAGTTAAAGAGATCTTTATATGGATTGAAACAGTCATCCAGAACATGGCACCAGAAGTTTGATGCTTTTTCATTGAAAATTGGTTATGTTAGGAGTGAGGAAGATCATTTTGTTTACATAAAAGTTATTGATGATCAACTTATAATTATTATCTTGTATGTTGATGACATGTTGTTTATTGGTAACAATAAGGTAATGATCAAAGAATTGAAAGCACAACTCTTCAGCACATTTGAGATGAAAGATCTAGGGGATGCAAAATATATCCTTGTTATGGAGATTAGTAGAGATAGAGGTAATAAAAAGATTTTCTTAAGTCAGAGCAATTATGTTGATACTATTTTGAAACGGTTTAACATGTAGGACAATAAACGAGTTAATATTCCTTTACCAACTGGCACGAAGTTAAGTTTAGACATGAGTCCTAAATCTGATTTTTATTTCGAGGAAATGTTTGAAATTCCATATGCTAGTGCAATTGGTAGTTTAGTGTATGCAATGGCCTGTACAAGACCAAATATAGCCCAAGCAGTGGGAGTTCTTAGTAGGTTTATGTCTAACCCTGGTATTTAGAGAACATTGGACTTATGTTAAGAGGGTGTTTAGATATTTATAAGGGAATTCTAATTACTATTTAGTTTATCATGGTTCTAATAAAATTGATATTATGCATAGATCATTGGACATATAGGGTTTTGTTGATTCAGATTGGGTAGGAGATCTAGATAGTTAGAGGTCGACAAGTGGTTATGTGTACACTTTGTTTGGAGTTGTGGTTAGCTGAATGAGTAAGAGGCATCCCACAATTGCTTTGTCCATCACAGAAGCAGAGTACATGGCTTCCACACATGCCTCTAAAGAGGCAATTTAGTTACAAAGACTTGGGAAAGGTATTGGTTTTAATTGCAAGCAAGTTAGGCTTGAATGTGATAGTTAGAGTGTTATTTGTTTAGCCAAAAATCCTATGTATCATGCTCGTACTAAACATGTAGATGTTTAGTATCACTTTGTGCGAGAAATGGTTGAAAGTGGAAAGGTATTAATTGAAAAAGTTGACACTTTGATTAATATTGCAGATTATCTTACGAAGCTAGTTCCTATAGATAAGTTCTCATGGTGTAGGAAGACCATTATCCTTGAGTCTTGTACTTGATTTAAAATTATTATTCCTTGTTTAGAATAATTGCAATATATAATGTCAAGTGGGAGAATGTTGGAAATAGGGTTCCATTTAATTGCAACCCTTAACATTATTTATTTCATGTATCTCCTAAGTCCTTGGAATGTGTTCATCAACACTAGGATTAGGAAGAGATTAATATTTGATGAAATAATCATGTTAATTGACATTTGTAAATAATTCTAAATTTCAGGAGCATGTGAGGGTGTCCATTTTAAGTTCCTAAATAATATGGGCACATGGGGCACCCACATGGTAGGTGACACTCACCTTGAGTTTAGTTAACTATTCAGAGTAAGAGATAACACTGCTAAATGCATGTAAAGATCCTAGGAGTTAGGGTTTGATATTTTCATGCATGAACTTCAGTTCAGTTTAGTTCAAATTAGTTTAGTTCAGATTAGTTCAAAATAAGTTTAGTTCAGTTCAGTTCAGTTATGGTTCAGTTATCTTCAGTTAACTTGGAATGCATGGCTAATGACTTGATTTGAATGACAGATAACAGGGACTACCTTCAGTTAATAGGGGATGACCATTCTTGCATGAATGGTGTTGAGAAATGTTTCAATTAACAAGAAATGACTTGGACCCAACTTGGGCGTCCAAGTTGGCATCTTGGAATTAACTCCTTTACATGTTGAGATATCTTAGAAGGCTAAGTTAAGTGGGCCACTCTTGGGCACATACTTTGAGGATGAATCCTTGTAGATATTTATAGAATGAAGGTTGAGTTGCTACTTTAGTTTGGGACGCCCAAATGCATGAAGATGAGGATTTGACATTGTTCTTCACGACATAACTCTACTTGCAAGAGATAGGCATACCTTTTAGGGATAGGGCTTAAACATTGTAATTGTAACTCATGTTGAGTTTACAAAGTTGTTTAATGCCTATTTATCTCAAGGAAGTTGAATAGATTTTATTATCAGTTTTATTGCAAGTTGTGAAGAAGTTTTTGGTGAAGGAAAAAGAGGCATTCTCAAGAAAGAATTGGAGCTATTGTAATCTACTTCAGAGATTGAATAATAGATTAATTCTTGGTGGAGTTTTTTCCTAAAAGGGTTTCTCCATGGTATATGCTTGTGTAATATTTCTAATATCATGTCTACTTGTATCAACTTCTATCTACATTCTATAAAAAGTAAAATGGATTGATCAGATAATCACCCACAAAGAATCTATAACAAAGGAAAACCATATTTAGATGAACAATATTAAATTTTTACAAAGTATTAAGCTAAGAAAACACATCATTTTTTTAACAATTTCAATTATGTTGATTAGTTAGATTTTGAATTTGAGAAAAGGTTAGATTCTCATTTTTCATAAAAGCAAGATAGATTAAGTTTAATCATTCATTCCTCATGATCTGATTAAGCTTGGAATACAATTTACCTCTACACATTTTATATTCTAGATTTTCTTTTTTCATTTGGAAGCTTGTAGAATAAGTTTGAGTAAGAAAGAGGTTAGAAGAATAGTGTAGAGTCACTCCTAATAAAGAAGGAACAACCCTAAACCACTCTTGACAAAGTGGACCAAACAAAAAAAAACCCCCCAAAACCTATCCAACTCTTACTACAGACAACCTTAGACACTCTTGGGTTAATGATTAAAGATTAAATGATTAGGGAATTGTGACAACAACGACCCCTATCCATTATTTTTGGTGTTGTTATCAAGGATATGATCTGGCCTTACAAGAAAATTCAATCCTTAAGTGTTGGTAAGAATCTCTTTTTTAGTTGATGAACAAGCAAATAGATTAGTTTGGAAGATTCATAAGAATAAATCTAGTACCTTAAATCTAGTACCTTCTCTAGAAGGATCTCAACCCCACACTATGATTTCATCATCGTCCACTTGAATAATCTCCAACCACACATAAAACATGGAGGATGAAGGAGAAGGAGAAAGGGAAGTAGAGGTTCCTAACAAAACATTCTCTTTCCCTATTGCCATTAATAGGCAGGTTAATGAACCACCTATGAAAAATATTTCACCCTCTATTTTGCCTATATTTCATGGGAAAAATTTGGAGGAACTTGACCAATTCTTGTTTTAATTCAAAGTATTTTGTCAAACTTATGATTACATGTCTGATAATCAAAAGTTAAAACTATTTCCATCCACACGAAAGGAATCAGCCTTGGGCTGGTTCATGGGGTTGAATGCTAATTCCATTAACACTTGGGAAGAAATGGAGATAGTTTTTTAGACAAATACCAGGATTACTGTTGGGTTAGGGACAATAAAGAGGAATTATTTAAAATGAAACGGTTAGAAGAGGATAGTTTAGAAGATTATGTGGATAGATACCTCTTTGTTTTGAAAACATGTGGAATGGGTTGGATGAAGAAATTAGTAAGTCCACTTTCCTAAAAGGAATTGATGATGATTCAATAGATTCCTTGAACTTGATAGGAAGAGGAGACATCAATAAACTCACTTTTGAAGAAATAGTTGAGATTTATAGGAAGTATTCAAGAACAAGACCATGTTCTAGGAGGAAGAATAGGGTTTCCTCTATTGATGTTTCTAAGGTCATGGAGGAAATAGAAAATTTAAAAACTGGTATTCTTCTCCACCTTAGTTCTCAACCTAACAGAAGAATAATAGAACCATTGGCTATATATTTTCCTAAATGTAGAGACAAACATCCATTAAAGGAATGTCCTCCCAATTAGGTAGATTTGTGTGATATTTATGAGAAGAAGCATCCTACTAGTAAATGTAGTCTCCTCCTAGAGATTAAAATTTATTTGAAGAAACCTTCTCAATCTTCACCTGTGGAAGAAGAACTCAACTACATAGGATAGAGGTAGTTTAACCCTAATTTTGGAGGACAGTTTAATCCTAGAAATAACTCCAACTGTGGTTCAAATCAATGGAATCCTTTTGGTTACTAGAATCCATAGTCTCATTGGAATTCCCAACAAATTCCAATTCTAACTCCTTCTATGGAAACATCTTGGGGATAACTTGAATGGACTAATTCTCAATGGAACCAGTCACAGTGGCAACCTAATCAATATTAGTGGCAACCTAACCAAGGTAATAGTCCTCAATGGAAAAATCAGGGACCAAGAAGACCTTGGAATCAAAATCAATCACTTTTGACTAGTTCCACACAACTTTCAAATTTTGAAATAGTAAACCAACCTCAAATTCTAGCTCAGCCAGTTCCCAATCCAAAAATCATTCAACCTCAATAGCTAGCTTACAATACCGATCCTAATACAATTGGCTTAAATTATATTGAGTTTAATGATATTCAGTTAAGGACTTGATTAGTACCATCAAAACTTGATTTGATTAAAAATGAACATCAACAAGATTTGATGAAGGATACATTGCAGAGGAATGAAGATATTTATTCTAATAAACAAGCACCATTCCTTGCATGAATTCAACAAGAATCAGTGGTTGTGAAGCAAGCTAAGGAGAAATAGGATGATTTGATAGATTCTCAAATTATCAGAGAACTTAAGAAGATTAACATTGAAATTCCACACTTGAGAGTTATATGTGATATTCCAGAAATTAACTAGGTGGTTAAGTCTTTGTGTGTCAAAACACCTAGAAGGAAAAAGAAGTTATCTCCCACAATTCAAATTGGAGGAAAACTATCTGATGTTTTTTCAGGGAAGTTGATCCCTCAGAAGTATCGTGACCCAAGAAGTCTAGTCATTACCCTTAACATTAATGGCATTGAACTTCCAAATGTCCTTATTGACTTAGGGGCTACGATTAATGTTATTACAACTGATACAACAAAAAAATTGGGAATCACAAATGTTCAGCCAACAACCACAATTTTACAAATAACAGATCAATCAATTGCAAAACTAAAAGGGGTCCTTGAGGATATCATTGTTACCATTGATACATGGGAATATCTTGTTGATTTCCTTGTCTTGAAAAGTAAGCAAAGAAAGATGAGCTATCCAATTATTTTGGGGAGACCTTGGTTGGAAACAACCACTACTCTTATTGATTATAGGTCTGGAAGCATGGCCATCTCTAATGGAATCATCTAGAAAGAATTATCCCTTTACCCACCAACAAAACCCTCTTTATCATCTAAAAACCAAGGCTAGATTGATGGTCTTAATTCAGAAGATGATGATATCCAATAACTTGCAATGGTAACATTGATAGAGCATGTGGAAGAGTATCAAGAATGTATGAATGATGAGGGAAACCTTGAAGTTCATGAAGTTATTGATATTCAGGATCACTTCCCTTTAATTGATGCCATGAATTCTGATTCAAATCATAACCAAGTACTCAGTCAACTTTTTCCACATCCCTCCCCTTTAAATACTTTGATTCGAGACCCATCCACTCTTCAAAAAAAACCTAAGAAAACCTTAGTGCAAGCAGATAAGCCCTTACTCATTAATGGGTCCTTATCAACTAAGCAAGAAGATGATCTAAAGGAGATTTTAGAAAATAATACTAAAGCATTTGCTTGGGATTATAAGGACATGAGAGGGATCCATCTTGATATCTTTACACACCACATTTACACTGAGGATGTTAAACCTGTAAGACAACCTTAGAGAAGGATTAACCCTGCATTGAGAGATTTTGTGAAGTTGGAAATAGAGAAATTGCTCCAAGTGGGATTCATTTATCCTATTTCAGACAATCAATGGGTTTCTCCACTGGTCATAGTGCCTGAGAAAATTTTTAAATGGAGGGTATGTGTGGATCATAGAGAGTTGAACAAGGCCACTAAGAAAGACTATTTTCCACCGCCTTTTATAGATCAAGTATTGGATAACTTATCAAGCAGTATTACTTTTCTTTTCTTGACGATTTTAGTGGGTATAACCAAATTTAGGTAGCTCTATAAGATCAGGATAAAACAATGTTTACTTACCCATGTGGTACCTATCCTTATAGAGTTTTTCCTTTTGGACTATATAATGCACCTGTGAATTTTCAATGTGTTGTTCTTGCCATTTTTGTAGATTTAACATGTGTAGAAGTATACATGGATGATTTTACAGTCCATAGTAAAACTTATGAAGAATCTTTGAATAATTTGAATAAATTTTTGAATAGTTGCAAAGAGCATAGGTTGTCATTGAACCATGAGAAAAGCCTATTATTGATGACTAAAGGAATTGTGTTAGGACATCATGTGTGAAAAGAGGGAATCAAGGTAGATGCTAAGAAAATTGAGTTTATTTTGTAGATACCAATACCTCAAATTCAAAATAAGGTGAGAATATTTTTAGGACATGCTGGCTATTATAGGAGGTTTATAAAAGTGTTTAATAAGATTGTAGGTCCCCTGTTTATTTTATTAAAAAAGGATTTAGAATTTCTTTGGAATTCAATGTGTCAACAATCCTTTGATGATATAAAAGAGGCTTTGACAACCTCGCCTATCATAGTTAGGCCAATATGGGGTGAACCTTTTCATATAAATGCATATGCATCTAATTTTGTGATTGGAGCAGTTCTTGGATAGAAGGATGAATCAAGAGTGATGCATGCCATTTATTATGTAAGTAAAAATCTTAAGCCAACTGAGTAGAATTGCACCACTACTGAAAAGGAATTTTTAGCAGTCGTGTATGCCATTAATAAATTTATACATTATATTACTGATTATAAAACCTTTGTACATACAAATCATGTAGCCATTCGATACTTGTGAATAAAGCTATGGTGGGAGGACGCATCATTTGATGGTTGTTATTACAAGAATTTGATATAAAAATAATTGATAAACTAGGTAAAGATATAATGTAGTGGTTGACTTGTTTTCCAAGATGGTTTTACTGGGAAATAACGAAATAGTGGAAGATGCATTTCCTAATGAACACCTATTTTCCATATTTGTTCAATCGTATTGTTTTGTTGATATTGCTAATTATTTAGTAATAGGGAGATGTCCTTATTTTTCATCTAAGCAACAAAAAATACTAATTAGAGAAAGTTCCAGATTTGAATGGATTAATGGTTTGCTATTTAAAATGTGTACAAGAAATAGATTTTTATGATATCTTGAAGGCATGCCATGATGAGCCAGGTGTAGGGCATTATTCCGTAGTGAGAACAGTACATTTATTTATATTATGGCAGTAGGCTATTAAGCTCTTGATGGATCCTAATTACTCCTAATCAATTATTATTGGTATTCAATGAAGACCTTGAGAGGAAGACTTTCGATAGCTTTGAGTTGTTAATGACTAATTGATAGTTGATACAACTGGAAAAGTCTAACAGATTTTGATTCTTTTTAAAGATAGCAAAGAATATTCTAGCTGGCTCTGTCGTCAAAGTATACCATCTATCAACATCAATGTTATTTCAGACCGTTGAGATGTAGGTGTTTATATGATGTATTTATTTTTGAAAGTTTAAATACATTAAATTTATTTTCATAAAGTTGATATAGAGGTCATGTCATCATGTTTAATGTCAAGTGTAATTTATTAATTAATTAAAATATGAGTTGGCATCACTTGATCGATTTCCAATTAATTATTATGAAGTAATGGTTTTAAAAAAAAAAGCAATTTGTATGGGAAGATCAATGAATGTACTTCTGCCACCTTTCGTTAGAAACTTTTAAAAATGATTTCACTAACGAGAAGTTTCAAGCATTTAAAGTGTACTTTAGAATAATTGAACATTATGGAAGATAAAGGAAATTTAATGTACAAGTATAGAAGTAATGATGATTTATTTCATATTCATTTGACAAGAAAGGAAACCCATCATCATTTTTGCATATCTCCTGACGAAAATTGTTCCAAATTTTTTTGAAGTTCTTAGTCTGTAAAGATGGGTTGCAAATGAATGGTTGAGCCAAGGTAGGCTATTTTAGACAATGAAACCAAAAGGTGGTTGCAACAGGTGGGTTGGTTAAACCTCATTCTTTAGTATGAAGGTTATAAGTGGGATATAACTAAGGAATTTGTTAGAAATTTTCACATAAACTTCATACTGGTAAGAGGGGAAACTATTGAGGTGTCTTTAACTATCATTAGTGTGTTATTTGGAATCCCTACAGAAGAAGAAATTGTGGGACAGGGTCAATACAATTTAAAGGAACTTTTGGAAATGTTCCATGTCGAGTCAGAGCCTTTGCCCACTTTCCAAATTCACAAAGGGAAGAATAAGGGAATTGAAAAAGGAAGCCTCCAAGAACCTTGGTCATCAATTGTCCTCTTCTTCATGAATTTATTTAACTGTGAAGGCTAGTTTGCTGCAATGTTGGGACCAGCTCGTCGACTGCTAATTCATGTTCATCATGGGGAGGCTAAGCCAGAGGTAAGATTCAATCTACCTACATTTTTTTTTTCCTGAATTAGTGATATGGAAATGAAGTGTAAGGAAAAGGAAAGTAGAATCACACACTGTGGATTAATTATGCATTTAATTCTAAAACACCATTTTATGCAAGAATCAAATGGTGAGGAGAGATGGAGACAATTATTGTTACAAATTGAAGGTGAGGATATTGGAAAATAAAAATCCCCTATAAAAAGGACTTTGAAAATAGAAAAAAAAAAGAAATCTCAAAGAAAGTTAGAGCTAAACATATAGGGAATCCTAAAAAACAAAACTTTGAGGAAGCAAAAACTTCAAGAAAAATAATAGTAAAAGAAATTGAAACCTCAGAAAAACATAAACTTGAAGGAGAAAGCAGTAAAAAGAAAAAGGGGATTGAAAAGAAAGGAAAATTGAAGAAAAGGAAACAAGATGAAAAACATGGAAAATATGAGAAGAAAAAGAAGTTAAAGAGAGGAAGAAAGGAGAAAATAGGAATAGAAGCTCAAAATTCTCCTCCTATAATTCAGATTGAGGAAGGTGAAAAAGAAGTTTTACAACCTTTATCTCCAATATTTGAAGAAAATGTTGTTTTACCACAGTCCCAATTATTTGATGAGGTTGAAATCCATAATGTCACCACTGGTTCTTCAACTCAGCTCAAGGAACAAATAGAGGAATTATTTATCTGTAGAGATGGAAAATAACCCTTAGAACAACAAAAGGAGCCAGATAATAATTTAAATCAGAGGAGAGAAGAAGAAGAAAAATTTCAAGTTGTACTTAGATTGTCTAAGTTGGAACAGGAGATACAGGAATATAAAGTACATAATATGCTGTTAGAAATGAAATTGAAATAGAAAAATGAAGAACTTTCAAGGTCTAAAATAGAGTTAGAGAGATTGAAGTCACAATTGCATCAAGATACAAACCAGATGTTCACACAACTGGAAAGTGTCAAAGAAACCCTATAAAAGGTGAATGAACAATGTGCACAAAAAGATGATGAAATTCAAAAGTTAAAGGAAGTGATAGATAAAAGGAAACAAGTGGCTCCTGGGAGAGAAGAACCAAAATAGACAATATCCTCATTTTTGTCTCCTTCTGGGTTACTTTGTTTACCTCCATCAAAGGAAAATCCACAAGAAAAGTCATTAGGTTCGAGGTATCTTTCCCTCACAACAATGAAATACAAACAATTCAACATACAACTTCATAATGAGATTGAAAAAGTTACTAGAGAGAGATGAAGTAGAAAAGAGGGTGGATGAAGCAGTTGACATAAATTTTGCACTGGTAGCCACTAGAAAACCCTCAGGAATGTGTTGTTTGTTTCTTAGGGAATTGTTTTTAAAGTGGTTCAGTTAAATCAACTTGTATTAAAGAGTCCCACTGATTTTAGAACAAATAATGATTTTCTTCAATCTTATTTCAAGAGTCACCCAAACATTTAGAACCAAATGTGTGAGTTTTATCAACATGGTTTTAGTATGGGGGATATAAATGATTCTCTCCTTAATATTTATGTTTGGGAGCTTCAAATTAGATCATTTGTCTCCTTGCTTAAAAATAAAGTTGAATGATCGAAAAGAATAGGAGAATATAGGGAGGCACAAAAAAAGTGTGGTCTACCCATGAGGTGAGAAAGACCTAATGTGGTTGATTACATTACAAAATTTAGATTAGTTGCCACACTTAATGATATTGCCTCAATTTATGTCTCTAAATTTTTAAAAGTATTGCATGTTTCCAGAATGTGGAAGGTACATTGCCTCTATTAGCTCATGAAGCATGCATTGAAAGGTACAACTCCATTCCTGAACAATTGAGGAGAACAAAACCTATTATCCCTAATAATATCAGGTGGATTTTGACTAGAGTTAGACATGTTATCATTTTGATAAAAGAAAAACAAGAATTCTAGATTGGAATGAGGTTTAGAATTCACATCATCATCATGCCTACTCAAAAGATCAATGCACCAGAGAGGATCCCAAAAGAGGTATTAAGATCATGGTATGAAAAACTTGAATAAAATCATGGGTCTGCAAATAATCACACGACAACAAAAAGATACAAGGGAGGTGTCTTTGATTGTGCATTATGGATTGAAACTCTCAATAAAGGCATACCTGATATAATCAATGTGTAACCATGAGGGCATGGTTAAGAACAAGAGGGGGAGAATGGTGAGGGCTTGTAGAGACCTCATTTTTCTTATAAGTTTGATACTTGATACTTTACATTTTGACTTAAAAACTGATGATGTTATCTTTTATATATACTTAACTTATGAACTTAATTATGCATGAAACTTAGAATTTGAATGCTTTTATATGAATGCTTATTTTCTTTGAATGAGTGATTGAATGGAATTTAATGTTGTGATTGTTTCATTATTGTTTATATTTAACTCATGACTGGAAGAGTATTTATTGATTAGATGAAGCACTAACCATTTTTCTATTCAAATAAAATTAGTGGCTAATCTATCATGACTTAGCAACTTCGACCAAGTGACTTGTCAGCTAAACAATAGTTCCAGTGAAAACATGCATTCCAACTATGCGGTTCTTTTTGGCATCAATTGAAGATGATTATAATATTTTCATGATTGTTCTCCAAGCGCTCTAGAATGTCTTTAATAGTCTAGAGTTAGCTAGATTTCCCACTTTTCAAATAAAAGAGGATATATATATCTAGTCTCAGGATAGTTAGAATGTTAATGTATTATTTTCTGATTTCAAGTAGATTGTGTTTCTCAATTCTTAGCTAAACATTTTGTACTTTGCCCTTGTTTGGGAAAATTTGATGGAAATAAAAAGAAGAAGCTGATCCATTTCTGTTGTTAGATCCCTCCAGAGGCAAAGAAAGGCCCGCTCTTCCGAAGAAAGGTGATCCATTAGTTAGTTTTTCATCTTCATTCTTGTTTTAAGTTAGAATTCTTTCATCAGTATAATGTTAGAGTAAATCTTAACTCTAGAACTGCATTGTTGTTTAATCTTTGTTCCATTAATGTGTTGATTAATTAGAATCCTTTCTATTTCAATTTAGATCACTTTCTAGTTAATTAGATTGAATATAAAATAGTTAACTTATCATTGATGAGTAGTTATGTTCTTAATGCAATATGCACAAAGAAGGGATAATTACTTGCCAGATTAGATGTATGAGGAATGGAGTAGTTTGATTTTTAATTAGGAACAAGCAGATAACTAGATTTCAATTCTATTAATTAGTTAGATTTTGATTTCGAGTAAAGGTTAGATTCTTGTTTTTTGTAAAAGAAATATAGATTAAGTTTAATCATCCATTCCTCATGATTTGATTCAGCTTCGAATACAACTTACCTCTACATGTTTTTTGTTTTGGAATGATTTATTTTCATTTGGAAGCTTTTAGAATAAGTTTGAGTAAGAAAGAGGTTAGAAGAATAGCATAGAGTCACTCCTGATAAAGAAGGAACAACCCCGAACCGCTCCTAACAAAGTGGACCAAACAACAAAACCCCCCAAAACCTATCCAACTCTTATTGTAAACAACTTTAGACACTCTTGGGTTGACAAGTAAAGATTAAATGATTAGGGAATTGTGACAACAATGACCCCTATCCATCATATGGTCCTTTCTAAGACATATTATCATTTGAACTTATGGTTTCCAATATTGAGGAAATCCTTAATTCAACACTTGATTTGAATTCACTTGAAGATCAAGAGAATATTAAAAATATACCCATGCATAATGAAGATATTCAAGAACCCTTTGCAAACAATCCATCCTTTGAAATTGACCCATGTCAAGAACTTTATCCAAAGCATGTCAAAAGAAATTCTAAAATCATTCAAGATCAAGGATCCATGTTTTCTCAAGATCTAACAGGTCTATTCCAATTTGATATTGAAGATAACTCTAGAAATAAAGTTCAATATCAAGGATCCACATCTCCAAGATACTAGAATGATTTAATAGGTATCTTCCAATCCATACAAGATTTCATAAACAATGATCATATACATATATCACCCACTCCTATATCTATCCATGAGATGATTACTCCTAATGGACATGTAGATGATCCTCATCCAAAACAAGAGTCTCATACTCTTGACATCATTACCAAGGAACAAGAGTCTCTTACACTCAACTTCATTACCAATGAACAAGAGTATCCTACTCTGAACATCCTTACACATGATCAAGGCATAGAAGAATCCACAAACATATTATAAATGAATCATGAAAAAGAATTCTACATGGATTGTGAATTAGAAACATCTTGTGAAGACATATCAAAAATGGATCATGAGGAAGACTTTTACGTGGAATCCCAAATTCAAATTGAAGATATTGAGCATGAGGATGTCGAGCAATATCAGAGAAAAAAATTATATTTACAAGAACATATTATCTTGGAATCCGTGAAGATGATCAACACACTTGAGTAGTAGAGCATTAGTTATATAACAATCACAAAATCTAATCATGTTAATGATACCTCTATAATATGGGGGTAACTTTGTCTAGCTAAAACACCAACACAAGGAGAATAAAGAGTCCTTATGATGAAATTGCTACCAACGCTACAACTAGCCATATATCATGAATTGTCATCCACACATTTTTCCACCCACTAATTGAGACCAACTACAAGAAAATTTTCTATATCAAAGAAAAGAGTAAATTATTGAATCAAAAGAATTGGAAAAGAAAAATGGACAAGAAAAATTCAAATGGATACCAAAGAAAAATAAAGACAATCATCCCTACCACACTCCATTAGTTCTAGAAACTATGGGGAAAAATCAAAAAGGGAAATTCATCCATAAAACAAGTCCAATGATGTAAAAGAAGGCTTTAAAAGCAACATACAAAGTATATGAAGAATTTTTTCATAATCAAATATTTAGATCCACCCATCGTTGCTCATCATGCCAAATTTGGAGAGTCAAAGATTCCAAACTGTTGGCCAATCCATCCATATCTCATATCCCTCATTAGATTCTACCATCACTTCAAAATCCATGATGTCTAAATCTTGTATTGATTGTGTCTTGGCATAAACTATTTATCATAAGGAATCTAAGGGAACTCTATCACGATGTACATATCTAGGTAAGGTTAGCTCTAGTATCGACAAAGAAGACAAGAAAATCTAGGGGTTACATTCAAGCACCCGCATCTTAGCAAAGAAACTCCTCCAAGCAGGATATCATTGGCACATCATGGAAAAAACAACACCTATATCAAAACCAACAACTTCTACATCAACACCACCAATGGGTGCAACATAAGCATAAATCTTCAAAAAATAGAAAAATAAAAAAAATCAAGAAAATAGTCAAGAGAAAAATCATCCTCTAGTGAAAATCACTATGGTGGCACTTAAGAAAAGTACCATGATGAAAACCTGGCAAACATGCACATCATGTGTAGAATCGACCATCTTCGTGTGCCATTTAGGTGGAACCATCTTGTGCCATCCAAAATAAATCTAGCATTACATTCATCTTATCCATAATAAATCCATGATCCATTATCGAATCTATTTTCATCCATCTATATCCATATTCCAAATCATCTTGATCTTGACAAAGGTTTAGTGTACACTTCACACTTGCTTGTGGAAAACATCTTGACATGGGTCCTTATTATTGATCCTACCTTTTCCAACATTATCTGATTCATGAAGCATTATCCAAATGACCATTCTCTATTCAAGCATGTTATCTTATCACAAGATAATCTTTGGAATCCTTCACACATCCATCCATCCAATCCATTCATCTATCCAATCATTCACCCATGGAATTTCATACATTGCTAAACACTGGGGGCAGATACTTACTTCTTGCTTTAGGAATAAATCTTGAGCTATATCCTTCAATTAATGTGGCAATCTAAACATTTGAAAACATGAAATAAAATTGGTTACAACATTTATAAGAAAAAATCCAAATCACTAGGCCATGGAGCATTTTGACGGGAAGATGTTCCTTATCAAGTTATATTGTTTATCAAACATTGATCCAAAATCAATATTAGTTATGTATCTAACTTACACGTCAAGGTCACATCAAATATTTCCAACAAATTTATTCCAATCCTAGCTTAAAAATCTTGATCTATTTTATCTGATCAATCCATCATCATTTCAGGATATCCTTCCCAATCATAGTGTTGTTCAACACTATCCTTGCATTATTGTGTATCCTCAACAATGTTATCACTATTGGTAATCTATCAATTAGATCAAGCAATCCTAGCTTGGGTTTCAACAAAATCCTAAACAAATCACTAATATCACCACATATCCATATACACTCATCAATATCATGCGAAAAATCCAAAAACATCCAAATCAAATAAAAATCCTAAATAGGTCTAAAACATCAAAAAAGTCAAAAACATTGGTTGAACTATGTTGTCTCTCAACTTACATAAGAAAGGACATCATTAATGAACCCTCAAAGCATTAGGTTAGTTTCCCAATCTTGGTCTTGTTCTAAAATGTTAAAAACACAAAAACAGGTGCAAAATCTTCAAAAATCCAAAAACAACCTCATAACAATTCCAAACTCAAAACATTCAAATAATCCTAAAATTCAAAAACATCAAAAATATTGAAATATTTCAAAAAAAAAATCACCTATCCCATCTCTCTTTCACCTACAATAAACTTTCATCCATAATAAATTGATCATCATCTTCATCTTTGGAAACACAAACATAAACAAGTACAACAATTAGAAAATTTAAACTTCAACACAAAATCGAAACATAAATGTAAACTTCATTTTTTAATCATTATCAAGCATGCTAATCAAACTATTATCAATGACCTAATCAGTTCAACCCATCATCATCCAATGCATGTCCTAGGATACATTGTTTTGACAATGGGCATCATTTTGGATATTTATCCTCAAAACACATCTCTTTGGCAATAGATATGAATAACATTGAATGTTTGTTCATTTTGATCCAGGTTACTTTTTTATTTATCTCGTTGGTCCATTCCAATGACCTCTCAATGATGTCTAATAAAAATAATTTAGAGAGATAGGAATGGGATATTGATCATTTATTTTGTTTGTTGTGCTTGTTGGAAGTTCTTGTAATATGACCTCGATGAATACTTGCCTTGCATGTGTGAGGATGGTCTCAAGTAAAATAATTTTTAGGACATATCATGTTCTTCATACCTTTTGTGTGTTAGTCTCCTTACGTTGATGGATTGTTCTTTTACATGGTCAAACAATGTTTTTGTATGTCAGGTATGAATAGGGACACTCCTATTTGTTTGCAAAGTCAAATTCCATCGCATTAGATAAAACACCATCTTGGTTTTCGATACATTGATGCATCGTGTCTATTTTCTCCTAACCTCGAAGCAAAGAAGTATCATATTTCTCATCACCATATCCAATAAATTTTTTAATAATCATAGGCTTGTTGGACTTGTGAACCAATCTCAAAATGATGGTTAATTAATGTTCATCTCATTACTCTACTATCTCATTCCATCCTCTTATTCTTCTTATTCTTCTATCTTTACTAATTGCAGAGAAGAGGGATTTGCTACTCATGATTCTCTTTATTCTCAAGAGATTCCCAAGGGGAAAACTACCCTAAACTACCTCAAGGAACAACATGAGAGTTCTAGAATAAGAAAGAGTAGGTCACAAAGGTTTTCCGAACAAATTGATGAGCTCTCGACCAAAGGATGGTTACACGAAATACAAATGACAGTGTGACACGTTGGCATCCCAGACGCGTGCTGATATCTCGTATGGACTAGAAAGTGAGAATATCCTAGAAAACAACAAGGCCCAACTATTGACAATCTAATTACTGAGAATTTACAAAATGTGGGAAAATGATAGAATGTAATAAAATTGAAATAAAATAAAGTAAATGATAGAACTAGAGAGGATAGAGAAAGAAAACTTCTCACAACAATCCAAGTAATGAAGCATCCAACATATGAATTTCTTCAATACCTACATGTGTAAGATCTGGAGAAAGTGTTGGGGCTATATACGGATTTTCCTTAGTCAAACCCCCATTTTGGTTTTTCCACCTCCACAAATAGAGAGATAGATAGAGAAAGTGAATAGAGATAAATGAAATGAATGTAAGAATGATAAAAACAATCCCTGCTTGAGGAGGAGAACCTGTATCACAAAATATAGATGATAAAAGAAATCCCCGCTTGAGGAGAACCCATATCACAAAATATAGATGCAAGAAGTAGGGGATGTGATAAATCCCAAGATTCTAGCAAGCACAAGGCAAAGGAGATATTATTTGGAAGGCTTAAGGAATCCAAAGAGGGAGAACAATATATTTGCAAGAGCCAAGAGTGTTGTAGAGGGTGCTATGAGAACACAAGAGTATTGTTGTAGTGAGTTGTGAAAGCTTGAGGCTATTGTAACAAACAAGGGAGTTGTGCAAGCAAGAGCAAGATGGGAGAATGTCCAAGATAGATGCCAAAAAGGAGAAGAAGGCTAAATGAGTTGAAAAGATAGCCTTTAAAGATGGAAAAGAAACTTCCTGAGTGGTTACAAGGCGAACCGAGTTGTTACCACCGACAAAAGAGGTTGACAAGTGGCAAACATGCTCGAAAAGGGTAATTTGAATGTTAAAATGTCATAGGATGCTAGCGTGGCATGTGAATGTCCATGTAATGCACTAGTGTCTAGACACATCACACTATAATGACAAGAACAGGGAAAGCACAAGGTTTGACACAAAAGTGATGCATGAAGGTAGCTATTGAAAAGGGGTCCTTGAGCATCTTGAGAGGGAAAAAGGGTGATGCAGGGGCTAAAATGAGCCTACACAAATGCTAAGGGAGTGGACACTAAAGCAGATGCAAGAATGTATGTGAAATTGCAAGGGGTGCAATTTTATGACATTACATTAACATTTCTATCCAAGTATCAAATCTATGCAATATATATTAAAATATACATGAGGTTATCCATCGCTGATGATTGTCTATTCATCATAAAATCTATCTACATCAAACATCTAAACTTTCTAAGAATTATCTTTCATCCTCTAATCATCTTTCGTCCTTTGATTAGTCGAACTAGTCATGTATCTTTGTTGTGATCTTGACCCAAAAATTGAAGTTTTTGCTTGATCTCTTAAGGGGGCAGCAAACTAGCATTCATTTCTTCCACTGTGGCATAGTGAGGCATCTTGAAAAATCATGAATTTTTAAATTTTTTATCTAAGTAGCAATGTTGATTTGAGAAGCATCAGTTCTTTGAACCAATATAGTTGGTACCTCGCTTCAAAGAGGAGAAAAATGTAGATACTTAAAATCATCTTGATCAATATCACACATTTGATTCAATTTACTAACACTATTTTTGTCCTAATTTGATCACTTTCATCTATTTAATTAAATAATCTTGATTATTTAATTAAATTCATCATTTTCTTCCATTAATCAAATAATCAACATTATTGGATTAATTCACCTCTTTCATGCTAATTTTCATCCTATTTGATTAAATAATGCAAATTCTTTGGTTAAATCCCTTAATTCCTCTCATTTGACTAAATAATCTTAATTATTTGATTAAGTGTCATTAATCCCACCTTTTAAATAAATGATCTAATTATTTAATTAAAATCCTAAATTCTTTCATCTTGCACAAGTAAATAATATCTTAATTATTTAATTGACTAATATCTTCTAATTCTTCCAACTTCTTCCACTTGGAAGAGAATATTCTTAGGAATATTCCTCCAATTCAAATTCAAATATTTTCCACCGAATGGAAATATCTTCCAAAATTCATTCTAAAATCATGGGTTTTGTGTTTGTCTCAACCAATTTGAACCTTTTATCAATTCCCTTGATCCATGGCATTGAATAATCTTGATCGTTCATTTGATCATTGATCCATGTCATTCACTCTCATCCATTTCTATCCATTGATTCACCTAAAAATCCTATAAATAGCCCTCATTTCTTTGAGTGATTCATCCAAAAATCATTTGAGCACTCTTATTCTATAAGAATTCATACTCACATCCATCCATTTTCATCAATTGAGAGCAATTGTGAGCATATTTGTGGTTCAAATCTCCATTATCACTCATCATCAAAGATTTACAACAATGGGGTTAGGAAAGAGTTGATCCTTCTACATCAAGTCAACATTAATCATTGAATGGGATGAGGTTTGAGTGTTAAATTAAGTTTTTTTTTTATCAATTTTAATGTTATTTCATGTTTCATGGATTCTTAGTTAGCATTTCAATAATTTCATTGGGAATATGGGTTAATTAGGTTAAATTCTTGTTTTATTTACTTAATTCAATTGCATTTGGTCTAAATAATATTCATGTTCACATAAGCAAATGTAGAAAGAGGTATTTTTGACCACTTTTCTATTTTTTCAAATGTGTATTTAACTAAATTTTGGGAAAGATATAATACAACTATCATAGGCATATTTGAGCGTGATAAACCCATCAAGATTTCTCAGATTGATTATAATTGATGAAAAATAAAAACAGAGACACAAAGTGGCAACAAGTACATAATACCATAAAAGGATAACTATATAAAAGTGGCATTTTATGTGTTGGTAACTCATGAGGGCAATGAAGGTCACCAAAGGGATATAAACAAGGGAGGCTAATAGGATAAGGAATTTTAAATTTGAGAAAACAATTATGACAAGAATTTTGGTGGAACAAATTCAATGGAGAAGGAAATAAGGATCTTGGAATTCCATATATACTAATATTGTCTATATAATCTAAATTATTATAAAGTGAATTAAATCAATGAAGTAAAGGGTACATGTTGCACTTGCATTGAAAAATTTATGTTTCTATTATTTTAATCCATTTCTTTTTATTAGATAATTCTACTAGGAGTATTTTTTCAATCACTACAGTTTTCATATCTTATATAATTTGAACCATCTACTTGGACATTAAATAAATTATATTCACCCAAACTTCTATAATAGTATCATCATGTAACTAATATTTAATTGTACAATGTAACTTATTTATTCATTATTGAAAGATAAAACGTACATCCCATATGATCCTAAAATAATTATGCTCATATGTAGAAGATAAATGATAGCTCTTGACACATTAATAAATCCAACTATATTTTATGAGCATAATTCTACTAAAGATGTATGATGTAATATCATCGAGTAATTCTTATACATAATAGAATCTCATATACTTCATCAACGAATTAGTATTAAATAGGAATACAAACCCTAACAAGATATAGAAAATGATAATACAAATAGAAAAAATCAATCTAAAAATAGAATTCTAAAGATAAATCTAAGGGTGATAAGATGGGAGAAGATAATATCTATCAATAAACCATAAAACCTAAATAAAGATATAACTACTATAGAATATGCATGTGAAAGAGAAACCAAATCATAATCCAATATAAAAAATAAGATTTAGGTATTATAAAATTAAAAACTTAAAAACCCTATGAAAAGAAGATAAATCTTCAACTATAAGATGGTGTAGGATGAATATGTAGTAATAGGAGGAATCCCAAGGTATCTAGTAATTTTCACATGCTTAACAAATGCTCCGGTATTTGATAACCAAACTGACTTCTTGATGATTTAAAATCATCCATTAAAAAAAAATTTAACACCATGTTGTACCGGGAGTGCTTGTATACTTAAGGTCCGAAGTCAGAAAATTGAAATTTGCGTCATAAGCAAATTGTAGTTTTATATTTGTTGTAAGTTGGATCATGATTTGATATTGTTTTGTGCCAGATTATCAGAAGGGCCTTAATCTTTTAGAATCCTCTCGATCTTGAGATCTACGGTGCGAATCCTTCACGTTCTAGATTATGCACTCAATAATCGAGAATCCAACTCCCAATTGGGCACTGAAATTGTTTCTATATTGCATTTCACTTTCCTATGTCCGGGAAATTTCGACTTTAGAGAAAGCAAAAATTTAACTTCCGTCACTCGATCCGTCATTTGTAGTTTTTATCATCTTCCAAAGCTTATATTATTTTTCCATGTCACTGAAAGTTCCTATCACTAATAGGTATTATAATGATAATGTGTGTTCATCTTCAACGGTACGTAGCTGGTGTGCCTCGATTATTTATGCGGGAGATCTGGTCACACGTACAACGCAAAACTGCAGAGCAAGACGTTTATTAATGGATAAATAATATCATCTGACATTTACTTATGATGCAACGTTGCTTCTAAAAGTCATTGTTGACTTTGATTATACTATAAATCTATCTTGGCCAGGTTCAGCAGCTCACATAGTTTTTCACAGTTTAAGCTGTTTCTGAGGCACGGTGCTGGTTTTTTAGCGATAAACATGCTCGTATGAAGAATAGTCCCCATGCTGTAATGCTGACCTTGCCTTCTGCGGGCCACGTTAAGCACGTTGTTATTCCATTTCCTCTTAGCTGTCTATCGATTGTAGCGACAATGAAGCTTTAAAAGAAAGTTATAATTGATAAAAAAAATAAAAATAAAAAAAATTCAACTGTAGCTTTCTTTTAAAGTTTCATTGTCGCTACAACTGATGGACAGTTAAAGAGGAAATGCGACAATGAAACTTTAAAAGAAAGTTACAATTGATTTAGTCAAACAGCAGTAATGCAATGGGGCCATCTCTTCACCGGCAATAGTGTAATGGTCTGGAATGGATAATAAGAAAGAATGCAGAATACGTTTCCATCGATATTAACGTTGAAATGGTCATGATTTGACCTGGCAGTTAGGAGAAAGAGAAATATTAATTGCTACATTTATCCCACAACAATGATGTCTAAAACCCAAATTAGTTAGGGGAGAGGGGCTCATAGTGGAGTAGATTCTAATAGTGGGGATAGAAGTAGTCTTGTGGGTCTCATAGTGGAGCATCTTAATATCCAGTTGCAAAACACTTTTTATCCATAAAGTACACAAACTGATAAATCATGTGATGCCATATCAACGCACTAATAAAACATGACTTAGTGCACCACTATCAGTCTCAAATTTTTTTGGGCCTTTTTGAATACCTCAAGAAAAAGCATGATAATGTGGCCCTAAAACGAAATATAGAAGCACGTGAGTAACTACCAAATAAACTATTGTACAAAATTGGGAATGATTTGAAATTTTCATGTAGGATTTTGAAAAATATGAAGTTATGGTGCTCCACTATAGGCCCCTTGAATAATTTTTTTCCTCATTTGAAATGGCTCCCACTCTACAGTCTATGCTACTACATTATAAAGCTTCAAAGCCTATGCTCTGTCCAAGCTACTTGCCCATGTGGCCAACAAGTGCATTCTCAATTTGGTTTTATGTTCCTACATTCCCTTTCTAACCATCATTCCTTAGATCCATCCGCATAGTCATGATTGGAATCAACTTGTTGGATATGGAGTTTGACAAGTAGGCATTTCATTTTCATACCATTTGTATATATTCATGTGTTCTTTGTGTTTAAATAATTTTTGTGCCTTATTTCATGTACTCTTACATATATGTGTTTTCTTGTGTAAGTTTTTATGTGTTCTTTGTGTTTGGATAATTTTTGTGCTTTGTTGTGTGTACTCTTACATATATCCGTTTTCTTGTGTAATTTTTCTAAGAGGTTACTTTAAGTAGATTTTGCTGATGAATAAGTATATTTAAGTTTTGCTTATATTTACTTAAAAAATTTCATAATTTTTTGTTTGACTTTTATGTATTTTAATCTTATGTTCGGAGAATGATGACAATTTCATCCTTATCCCCTGATTATTTATCAGTAAACATATACTAACCCCAAGTTGTATAGATCTTTTTGTGTGTATTTTTGTGTGATGTTACTTATGCATATGTGATCATTGAGCTTGTAGAAAGTCTAGCTGCATGGAAGAAACAACCCCTTGCATCATACCATGCAAACATAACACAAACTAAACAAATATGACCTAAAATTTGAGGCTAATGTTTGAAAATGATAGCAAGCAAAAACTGCCCCACTTCTCAGAAGTAATAAACTGCACTAAGAAGGGATATGACTAGAGTGTCAAAAGTTGCTTCCCAACAAACAATTGCAAACTTGTACTCACAAACATTAGCAAAAGATAAAATCACCATGAGCCACATAACATCGAAATTTCTGATCACATTCCTGGTATCATATTCAACTACCATTCTTCATCTAGAACAGAATTTCAACCCTCGCCATTGCCAACACTTATGAGCAAGGTCGCCTATATTAAATAGCAGTTTCATCCCTCCATTTCACTAACGGTTTAAGCTTTGCAAAATGGAAGTGCCAAGCGTTCGTGGTAGTGCAAAGCCTCATATTGCTCTCTTTCCTTCCATAGGAATCGGCCATTTCATGCCTGCCACTGAATTCGCTAAGCGGCTTTGTGTTAACCATGGTTTCTCTGTAACAGTGATAACTACAAAATGGAATTGGTCAGACAAGCAAGAGAGACACGCCTATGACTTGTCTTCTTCCGGCCTGGACATCCGCTTTACAGAGCTTCCCGATGTGGGCTTCGACGAGGCGGATGACAGCCAGAGTATGAAGATAGAAGCTCGAATTTCCTTGTTCATGGAGAAAGCAGCACCACATGTTGGTTATATTCTCCAGTCCTTGCTCAATTCCTCTTCGCCTATTTCTGCCTTGGTCATAGACTACTTCTGTGCCCCCACTTTGACCGTTGCGGCCAAGCTAAGAGTACCCACTTATGTATTATTCGCCTCCTCTGCGTGGGGACTGTCTTATGTTGGGTTTTCAGAAACTCACTTCGAAGAAGAATCAAATGTCGTTTAAAGACCAGCAGGATGAGGATGGAGATGGGGATGAGGATTTTTGGGTAGAGATACCG
The DNA here is from genome assembly GCA_007258455.2 of Sequoia sempervirens. Taxonomy (NCBI): domain Eukaryota; kingdom Viridiplantae; phylum Streptophyta; class Pinopsida; order Cupressales; family Cupressaceae; genus Sequoia; species Sequoia sempervirens. The sequence goes on along the minus strand of VDFB02119286.1, from coordinate 48,203 downwards.
GGACTTCCGGTATTTCCTGCAAGGGATCTCCCTGAGGCCATGAAAGACAGCTCTGATCCAGCGTTTCGTGGGTTCCTCCACCATTGCAGTTGCCTCGTGGAAGCAACTGGGATTCTCATAGATACTTTTCAAAGAGTTGGAGGCCGAAGCTGTAGAATCCCTTGAACAAGGCAAAGTTTTGAGGGCTTCGTCATCGACCAGCTTAAATACCACAAAAACTTGTGGTATAGAGTGTACGTCGGCTGCAGATCAGTCAAAAAGACCATCAATTTATGCAATCGGTCCCCTGATATCGGAATCACCTGAGACACATGAATGTGTCAAGTGGTTAGATCAACGACGTCCCTGCTCTGTTGTGTTTGTTTCCTTTGGAAGCCAGGCCATTTTCTCAAGGGAGCAGATTACAGAAATTGCGCATGGACTGGAAGCAAGCGGGCATCGATTTCTATGGGTAGTGCCCGAAGAGAGCAATTTTACCGCTACAAATTTCGCAAGTATGGGTCGCTTAAGCACAGCTCGGGCAGAGCATAATCGTATCACCATTGAGCAGCTCTTACCCAAGCATTACGCAAATCGAACCAAAGACAGAGGACTTGTGGTTCTCAATTGGGCTCCTCAATTTTCTGTTCTTTCTCACCCCTCTACTGGAGGTTTTATTTCTCATTGGGGTTGGAACTCCACACTGGAAAGCATTTTTCATGGGGTTCCAATGATAGGCTGGCCTTTGTTCGCTGAACAGAGGTTGACCAGGTTTATACTTGTTAACCATAACAAGGTAGCCATGGATCTCAAAATGGACAGCGATGGGTTTGTAGGGAGAGCGGAAGTGGAGAGAGCAGTGAGGACATTGATGGAAGGAGAAGAGGGAATTAGAGTAAGGAAGAATATGAGCGAATTAAAAGAGAAGGCAAAGGCTGCATGCATGGAAGGAGGGACTTCGCACAACGCCATGCTCAGTGCCGCTGCTCATCTCATGCAGAAGCAAGGGATTTAGAATTCTGTAGTTAATTTGCTGTAAGCTCTCTTTTTGTCTGCTGTTTTGTCCCTTTCTACCATGCAATAAAAAAGACAAAAAGACAATAGTAATTAGCTTGTGTTATATCTTGAAGATTCATATAATAATAGGGACGACAATAGTAATTAGTTTGTGTTATCTTGAAGAATCATATAATAGGAATAACAATAGTAATTAGTTTGTGTGTTATTTTGAAGATTCATATAATAGGAAGGACAATAGTAATTAGCTTGTGTGTTATCTTGAAGATGCATATAATAAAAACGTCAATAGTAATTAGTTTGTGTGTTATTTTGAAGATCCATATAATAGGAACTTGTGATATTATTGGTTACAATTTAAACCATTTGAAACATTTTAAATGGAAATTTATAGCTTTGAAAGTAGTCATAAAAATGAAATGGAAAACATGATATCACATGATGAAGAAACTCATCAATATGAATCAATAAACTGAGTGTGTTTTTTATGAAGTACAATTTATGAAATGATTTTTTTTTACAGTTCTTTTATGTCTTCGTTGTATTTATGCTTTGTTTATTTTTAGTTTGCAGTTATCAGTCGACACCTCTTATTCTTTGTAAACTGCTTTGATTAAAATAAATAAATAAATAAAAATGGATGTTTTTGTTGGATAAAATGTGATATATAACAAAAAAAACAAAAATGAATTGGAACAAAATAACCATTGTACTTTGAATTCAATCATGATCTTGAGATTGTGATACCTTGATAATAAAAAAAAACATGATAGAGGTTTCAGAATTGATTTTTAGATGGAAGATGAACATATAAAGAATGAAAATCTGAAAATCAGGAAGCAATTTATAATAATTCGATGTAAATTATAAAATAAGTAATGCATATATTGAAATTATTTTCTTATAGTATATGTTAATCTTATTGTAGAAATACTATTGGTTAATTTGAATGATGTATGCTTATCTAAGATCAAAATGAGGTTGATCTAGAATACTTTGAGGATACTCATTGAGGTCATGTAGTATGATCATTCAAAGAGTGGAGAGCTGTTTCTTTATAATAAGGACTTATTGAACCATTGATTATGGAGCTAATACTTGAAAATGAAGCCTTCAAAAGACTTTTTTGTATCAAAATTAGTGGAAATGAAGTCTTGTTATGGATCATCGATGACATACATTTTTTAGAGATGTAATTACAACACCTATCTCAAAGGACACTTTACTATTGGAATTGAGTGTAACCTATTTGTGAAGAATTGGGAAGAGATATGCATTAAAATTTCCCAGAGGGATTTAATCATTTTAATTGGGAAGTGTAAAATGTATTTAATTATTGTTTCTTGTCAAAGATTGTTTCAAAATATTATTTGAAAAATAATTATGATTGTAAATTGGGATTCCTATATAAACATAGTCATGAACATTACTAAGATTTAAAAACCATTATTTTAGAGTTTAATATTAAGGAAATATTCTATTAAATATGTTTTACTTTTTTTTTTCTATGGTTTATATATGTTATGAGGTTATTTTTGCAATTCATTGAACTAAAATAGACTTGAATTAATAGCTTCATCATATATAATTAGTATTGAAGGTTGTGGAGGTTTTTGGCTTTGATTTGTGTATGGAATATGGTGCTTTTACTAACTCCTTTTCTATAGTTGACTTTTTCTTAGAAAATTACACCATATTATTTTTCTAGCATTATAAAGATTTATCAAGAAAGGATTGGTTTTGATTGATTTATTTTATTTCATAGAGTCAGATATTGACATCATTATAATGTAGCCTTAATCTTAATTTTCTCATTTCCTTTCATATTTTATATTTTATTTGAAAAGTAGGATACATATTAGATTAGTATTTAGGTATTTAAGTTACTATTTGAATTGATATAGACTTACACCTTACATATGCATCATGAATTTTATTTTTTTTAATATGTCTTTACTATTATCAATCTACTCATGAATATAATGGATAGAAAATGGTGAAATGCATCTACATTAAGCATACAATGGTATGTGAATTACATCTAATAATTAGAACTTAAATACAATTAGACCTTTATGTTAAATTTTTCTTCATTTTCATTGTAGCCCCTTGAATGGACTAGTTATCAACAAGGTCTACATTCCTCAAGAATACAAAGAATAGTGTGATAAACCTTGGGGGAAGAAATTTCATTTCAAGTGGAATATTCTCTTCCACTTGAGCTGTTATGTCAAAATATGCATAAAAAATCTAGTGATAAGTACCTAGTTTGAATCAAAGAGCATTGCTAAAGTGGTATTTCCACTTTATATGAACATGGAAAGAAAGGATGATGGTATTATTACTTAATTAGGCCTATTTTCCATCACCACCTTCCAAGAATAATTGGGACCTAAGAACACTTTTCCTTTCAATCTCTCATTAATCTCTCAACATAACCCTAAAATCTAACCTCCCTAGATTCACATGTACCTAACTTCCCTCATGTTCTTAACCACTTACTAATCTTAGTAAATTAATATTATCCATGTGCACATTCTAGCTACCTTCATTCTCTCCTAGATCCTAGGGAATTCCTCTCAACCATTCTCCACCCTTGATCTCACAATTAGATATTGACCATCCATTTCCCATCCCAAAATTCTATAAATTTAAGCACTCCATCACTCATGTTCATCAATTATCACTCAAACTAAACATATGCTGTCAAAATTTGTAACATTCAAGCAAGGGCATCCAAATTTCAAAGCATTCAAGGAGCAAATCAAATCAACAATGGAGGTTCATGGTAACTTTTGAGCTTATTACTTATGTTATTGTGTTGTTTTTCTTTCATTGTTGACATCTATCTGAGGTTTGTCATAGTTTAGAATTGAGTCTTTTGCATTGCATTTGATTTCTATTTCAATTTCTAAATTAGAGCTTATAGGTACTAATAGACCTACAATTTATTGTAATCCATTTCTCTTTACCTATTTATTGAATTTAATCTTTTTAGTTCAAATAGGGACATTAATGCACTTTGTAATGTAATTTAAACAATTGACATAGTTTACTATTTTTCTCAATGCCTTGAATATAAGTATTTATATTTTGTAATGAATCTATATTGCTTCTAAAATAAATATAAATATAAAATATAAAAAATGAATTCTAAAGGTAATGTACTTGTTGAATTTTGTCTATAGATAACTTCATTTGACCCACCATGCATAATGTGAAGTTGATTGTTTTGATATTTGAAATTACATATGGATAGTGGAAGAAAATGCCATCATAGAAGCATCACATAAGAAATTTTGGTTTAAATGTTTAGTATTTTCTTATTAAATCCACAATTGCTAGAGGGGTCATCTACATGTACACTAACTAGGATTTATTGAAACCCCTTTCAATTGAATCTAATGATTTTTGGTCGTGTTTTCTCATTTTGACCTAGAAGGGGGATTCACTTATATACTTTACTCCTATCTCTTGAATCAATTCAATGATTTTGAACAAGTTTGAAGAAATTCTATGTAGAAATACAAATGTTGATGCTTATTTCTACAATAATAGTTGTTGATGCAATGCTCCTAGATTCTCAATAGAGTAAATGATGAGTAAATGGCAATATTGTTCAATGATCTAAAATAAATTATAGATTTATAATTTTTGAAACACCTTTATCTTAAAATCATAATATTTTGTGCTTGATTTGGTAGGCAATAACTCGTTGGAAGCAAGTTATCTTGCTTGCATATTTACATATAAATTTGAAAAATTGGGGTTCAATGTTACATGTATAGTTTCAAACTAGGTTTAGGGCCACAATTGTAGTCTTATAAGAAGACAAGAAATAATAGGCTTAAAGGTTGGGTTTAGGTCTCATTGGGGAATAAGGACTCCAAATTGGATAAAGTATACACCAACTCTTGCAAAGAAAGACCACTTAAAAATAATGCTAATAAATTTGACTAAAAAATTAAATAGATAAATTTTGAAATCATTGTATAATAAAAAGAAAAACATATTTTAAAGAAATCTTGTCATTGAAACCATTAGCTAGATGTACTAATTGAACTATTCATGCCGTGAAAGATGGGCTCAACTACTATTCATAAAATATGATATTAAATTTGACTAACAATTTACATAATTAAATTTTGAAATCATTGAACAACAAAAATAGAAAGCATACTTCAACAAATTTAAATGCACTAAATACTAATTGAATCATCCATGCTCATAAAGATGAATTCACTATGGCTCATAAATATAAACTAATAAATTTAACTCAAAATTATATAATTAAAATTTGAATTTATCTTATAATAAATAAATAAAATCTAAAATAAATAGAAATACACATTTATCCCTACCATACAACACTTTATTACCTACCCATTTAAAACTAGAATGGTGTAAAATATCCCTGGTAGCATCTACCCTAAACAACCTGGTCATTTAGAGTCCATAACATGTATGAATTCTTGATAGAAGAGAAGAAAAGATGATGGAACAACAAGAAGTGAAGTACAACTCTTTTCAAAGGTTGTGGAATGTAATACAAGAAATACAACTTTTGTAATAGATCATAAGAGGTAATGTTATTGCTGCAAATATATCAATCAATTGTAATAACATTACCAACCAATCTAATGTGAGCAAGAATTTGGTATAGTTATGATAAAAGAACATAACTGGCAGAATTTGGTTTCTAAATAAACAACGAAACCAAATTTAATTCAAGGGATTGGGCAATAATATTAATCTTAGTAGAGAGAGGTCAAGTAACAACAACACGTGTAGTACCCCTCCATTTTGCTTATGTTTTCTGTTAGCATGTTTTCACTTTGATAGACCCTGGTACTTTGTTTTGATGTGTTGATCACTGACATTAGAGCGATGGTGGATTTATTTTGTGATGTGATGATACATTGTATGGTGGTCATTATTTATGACATGCTTTATGTTAGCATAGATGTTTACTTCAGATGTTACAGCTATATATATGCTTATGGTAGATTAATTGTTATTTATTCTGTTAGTTTGATATGATATTGTATTGGTGAGGAGAACGAAGTTGCATCACTCGCTTGTGAGTGCCCTATGATTTCCTTATTTTCTCCTCACGATGTGTTTGAATCATGGATTCTATATATGTTATTTGTTTGATTGTAGGATTGCAGGTACATGACACCAACTCCACCTGGTTTCATAGGTCTGAGCGTGTCAAGATTCAATGGTAATGTTGATTGGGAGGTAGTAACAAGGATTTTCCTAGTCCAGTCTCAAACCCAGTCATAGTATGCCATCAGTTTAGGTCTGGTATTTTTTAGTTGTTTTGTCGGGTCTGTTTTGATTATTCATTATGAAAGGTTTATTTTGTGAATTTAGTGTTAGATTAATGTTCTTTTAATTTAATTCTTATTTAAATTAATTTTAAATAAATTAAATAAAAGCTTCATATTTTACTTAATTAATTAAATTATTTTATTGGTAAAATAATTTAGTCATTCAGATTAAAATTATTTTATTAAATTAATTAATTAATTAATTAAAGTTACTTTATTTGAGTGAATAGATTAAATATAAATTTAATGCTTTTTGGGAAATGGAATTTTAAATTTGTGTTGAAATGAAATTAGTTTTTGAATTTTTAATTCTTTTAAATAAATTGAATTCTTGATAATTAAGAGAGAAAAGTATCTGAGTTTGTTAGAAGATATTTTTCTTCTTTTCCATGTGTGTTAGTTAAATTTATTGCAAATTTATTTTTGAGGATTCTCTCGGAGAAGATATTATGAGATTTGGGGAAAACAGGAAAACACTTCACGAGAAATGAAAAAAAATAGAGAACTGTTAAAAATTATTGTGATTTTATTAGGTTTTTTATTTAAATTTCTGGAAGAGGTTCTCATATAGATTTTTTTCAGTATTTGCATTCTTTGGGAAAGTGGTGATTTGAAGATTTTTTGGAAGTTGCACGCAGCAGGCAACGCTTTTTCTTCAACAGTCAATTTCAAGCTACAGGAAACAGGTTCCTTACTGTTTATTTATTTAGTTTAAATATTTCTTTTGAAAATATTGCCTATGTAAAGAATTAGTTTTGAGGAAGTCTTGTTAAAATGTGTTAATTTTAAAATTGCCTGAGGAAATTATTGTGTTTGTAATCTTTTGTTCTTCTTGGTAGATTTTTGTTGATAATATTTTGTAGAAAATTTGTTATTTCTCTATGTATTTTACAAAACAAGATTTTATAGTCAAATCCAAGGGCAACATAGAGGATTTGTTAAACCATAGAAAATTCTCAATGGGAATTAGAAGAAATCTTTGTAGATTTTTTAAATGGGTTCTTTGTCAAATTTTGTGTTAAATTTGGGGAAAAGAAACCTCTAGGAAGAACTTTGCCAAATATTTCCTGTGGAAAATATTTAGATAACTTGAAATAGAAAAACTCTCTTTTATTGAAAATTTAAAATCTCTGTTAAATTGTGTATATTGTCAAATTTCTCAATTTCCTATGAAAAAACCTTGTTGATAGTAATTGCCTAATTCTAGTATTTTATCTATCATTTAAATTGTGTATATTGTGAATATATTTATATATAATCATATGTAAAATATATATATACATATATATATACAAATATATATATATATATATATATATATATATATATATATATATATATATATATATATATATATATATATATATATATATATATATATATATATATATATATATATAAATTGAATTGTGAAAATTTTATTAAAAATACATGAACTTCCGTAAATCACTATACAGTAGATTGAGGTATTGAGATTAAAATAAAAGGATTAAAAATCCGTCCTGCGAATTTTAGAAAACGCAGTTTTTTTGTTTTTGATTTTAAGAATGAAAATTTATAAGTTCAAGGGGGTTGCAGGGCTTACCCCACAACCGGCCCATAAAGGGCGATGATTGTGGAGGCAGCCGATGCTGCCCTGACAGGCAACACCCAGCCACCAACATAGTTGTAGCCCCAAATGGGGACGGTCATGTATGATAGCCACCGGCTGTATTCACAGCCATTAAACCCTCAAGATATATCTTTGTTTAATGAATCATTTATTCAGATTTTAGTTTATACAAATTTTATTAAATACGAGTATAATATATATATGTATATATTTGTATATATATATTATATTTGTTGGAAAATTATATATAATATTATTATATTTAAGATTGTGTTTAAATATATGTTTTAAATAAATTCATGCGAATGCATGAATTAGATAACTTTAGTACACAATATTTTTTTTATTTATACATATGTTGTTTATTGTTATGAGGAAATGAGGATATTGGAGTTAAATTAGGTGTATCAATTTTCCTTATTGTTGAGAAAAGAAATATATTTAAGATATTTAAATTTCATGCAATATGTTTAAGATTTGATTGGATTTAGTATATCTTAACAATAAATTTTTATTTCTTTTGCTTGAATTGTTTTAAGTGGTTTCCTTTCTTATTGGGAAAATAGGGGTTATATGAGATTTTCAAGTCTTCCAGATATAGTTTCTTCTTGTGGGAGTTGTAATTATGATGATTTTATATTTCAAATAAACTAGGGTAGTGCACATGATTCTGTTTGGTTTTTAGACTCCTGGTTCTATGAACAGGGTATAATGTCTATTGTGTTATGTTGTTACTTGTTGTTGGTATTTGTGCACTTTGTCTACCTTAGTTAGTGAACTTAGATTCCTTGTGTTATTTTTAGGGGAGTGGCTCTTTATGAGGGTCGGCACACAAAGTGGTGCTAGGGTAACTCATGTAGAGTTAGTAAGTGAGTGATAACTAAATCAACACATTAGGTAGATTAAAACCTTTAATTAGATTAATAAGCCTCACTCATGGACTCAAGGGCTAGTTCAGACTTGGGGATGAGTCGAGAAGGCCTGGAATGACAAATCAATATCTTGTTATTTTAAAATTTATTCGATACCGCAACAAATTGCATGTGGGGCCGGGTTTCGTAAGAGGTTACCAGGGTAACCCAAGTTGGGGGCCGAAACCTAGGAAGAAACACCAGGGTAACCTACGCAACATTGTGATGGCACTCCACCTATAATAACAGTGTCCCTATGAACTTAGTATATTTGATCATTATGTTCTAGAAGCAATGTAACCAATAAGTTAAGTTTTTGTTTGTATAGTTATGTCTTTGGTTTCATATGTGTCTAGGGAACCTTTTTACTATCTCCTAGCATGGGGGGTTGGCCTACGGGTACCACATGGTTGGGTGGAATGTGTACCTTACTCCGTTGGGTCCCCAACTCTTGTTCATGGCAATGAGTACTTCATGGATGGAGAGCTCATGAGCAGAAATATACTTTCTTATTTGTAATAGCGGAAACTTTTTATATGCATCAATCCTCAATTGTTAACGAGGTGAACTTTTGTAATATGTAATTGTAATCTTTTATTTGACCTACCTGATTTGGAAAATGAGTATTGTAAATGTTATTTCAAATGCAATGTAAGAAAGACTCTTATTTTTACTCTATATCTTTAATGATGTAATTTAAATGTTATTCATTGTATGCTTTTAAGTTCATGAAAATTAAATATATGCAATGTTACATATTATTGTCATCTATGGGATTTTCAAGTAGTGTGTCATTGCGTTACTTAGGGAATGTTTGCAATTAGTAAAGTTAATGTTTACACTTAAAAAAAAAATTTATTACACTTTCGTAGTCAATGCAACATTCTTTAGGTTACAAGATGGGGCATTACAACACGATTGTAAGCGTAATATTGTGGATAGTGGAGGAGGCTAAAAACATTGAAAGTATATCAAGGCATGGCCTATGCAAGTCTCGAACTTGCGACCTTTGCATTATTAGCATGACACTCTAGCCAACTAAGCTAATAGGCCTTGCTCTAAGCCCCGAAGCCGCTAGCAGAAGCAAACTACCAAGGAAACTCCACAAGGAACCATGACTTAGCAAAATTGGAGGGAATGAAATATGGTCAACTTAAGATGAGACTTTGGAGGCATGTTAACTATTTAGGACACAAAAATGGGGCACACAAAATGAGGCGGCGATGAAAATGACTAGGAAAGGTGAAAGAAAAGAGGGTCCCCATTCCAAATGGGGTGTGTGTACTGAGGGCACAACAGATACCAATGGCTAATACCTAGTGTCATGCACGACATGCATGACACCTTTATGAGATAATTTTAGGCACTTATGAATTAGGGACTTAGCGACCCTATTCATGGAAGCTAGCCAATGAATGTCTAACTTCACCCTAAACAAGTTAGATTCTGGGATGACATAAAAAGTGGTATCCAAAGCCCTAGGTCCTACTAGGACGGAAATAGTTATAGATCCATACAAAGCAAGAGAGAGGTCATCATGAGTACATATAGTAGTTTTCATCTTCTCATATTCCTCCCTCTGTAATGAATATAGCCATAAAGTCTCCTCCATAATAGCATTCAATCAACTCGTAGGGTTAACCAAAACTCTTATCACAATGTTCCCATTGAAGCAAGCGGGAATATATAGGGGAGAGGCTTTGTTATTCATGGGTAAGTCCTATGATGTAAAAGTTACATCTGGTGAACCAATCACAGGTTGTGGGGGAGGATTAGGAGTAAACAAGGCCATATTTATGTATGCTAAGACCTTAGGAAAAGCATCAAAAGGATCAATAATTAAGTTTTCAAAGTGGGACGAAAATAGGTCAGTATAGATCTGCAACTTGCTGTTTGCCTTAGCCATTGACTTATTCACATTTTGCTTCTTACCATCAAGATAGATGGTACCATCATCAATGTGATCGTATATCTCATGATGCAGGTGCATACAACATTTAGTATCATACTTGTGAACACGATTGTATTGGTAGAACACATTTCCATCATACCAATCAAGATAAGGCTCTCTTAGACATCAGGGATCTTCCAACATTATAATATTATCCTTCAATAGCTTTTGTAGAATGGAAGAATAAGATTAAGATAATTTAGTAAAATTTCTATTGTGCTTGAGGCCTCAATCATTAGTCATAGCGACTACATTTGCATTAGATTTACCTTTTCCTGAGATTGATACTATAGATCTTCCTTCGAAACGAGAGAAAAAGAAAGATCCCCCAAACTCAACAACCACCTGCTAGCACTCTCACAATGTAGCACATAGATGTGTGAAAGAAGGATATTTCATAAAGGAAAATTTCTTCTACCAAGCTCGTTGTAGGTTGCCTATGAACACCTGATGCAGGGCAGCCTAGTGACCTCTTTTTGAGGAAAATTGTGTCATGTTGATAAACTTGGATTTTTGGTTTGTTTGGGGTCAATAAGGTCATTTGAGAACATTTTGAGTCATTTTAGGATGCTCTAGGACGTTTTGGAGTCATATTGTAAAAAGTTGCAAAAGTTGTCAAAAATGTTGTCAAAAGATGTAAAAGTTTTCATTAGAGTTAACAAAAGTTTGTTTGTCAATTTTTTCAGTTGGAAATTATTGGAACATGTTAAATAAGCCTTGCATAATTGATCCTAGGGTTTGGAACAAGTTGGAATGAGAACATCATCATTTTGCCACGTTCCATATTGCATTTTTCTATAAAAAAGTGACTGTAATTCATGTTGTATGGATGGGTACTATATGGTATGGTATTCCAACCAATTGGAGAAGTTGGAGTAGAGAGTTAGCTTTTAAATGCAACTTTTTTGGTATATTTTCATTTATTTTTGTGCGAGATATTTCATTTTTGGTGACTGTAGGTAAAAAACCTACCTAGGGTTTCCAACAAACAAATTAATTTGATGGGCAGAGTTTCCACCAACAAAAACCCATGAAAATTGGTGGAAATATCTATCCTGATGCTTTCCACACATTGGAAAAAGAAGGGATTCTGGTTTGCAAGTTAGAGAGATTTCTCAATGATAGCTTCTTGTAATTGTGTACAAATAGTCCAAAATAACCCTAGTTCCTTGTTGCTATGATCAATCTAGGCATTTCTCATTGATGGAAGGGTGTCGAACCATGTTGTCATGTTTTTGGGTGCTTGCACAAGTATAAGAATACATGTTACAAGTTTCCTTGCTTTGTTTGAAGTCATTTCCTTAATACATCTAGTGGTAGCAAGACCTAGTTTGCAAGATTCATGGTGTTAAGCACTTTATTTAGACTATGTATGTTGGGAAACCCTTGGAGCATGTTGAAATAGGTCTGAATACATCTAATTTACCTCATTGCATGTTTCCCTCAATAATGGAGTTCCCTTGGTATGCTTCTCCCATGTTTTATGCTTGGGAATAAATTTCCTAGAGTGAACTAGGGTATACATTTGAATCCTTTGTGTTGGAATCATGGTTGGAAGCATTTAGGATGTTGCTTTGAGTCCTTCCCCTCTGCATCATATTGGTATTAGAGATAATAAATTCAATAAAAAGTTAGTTTAGTGTGTTGTGATAAGCAAAGATGCCTCGAAGGGTGAATGTTGTTGAAAGAGCAATAGAAAGGTTAGCCAAGGAGATGGGAGATAAAATTTCCCAAGATATGAGAGAAATGAGAACAAGTCTTGATGCAAGGCTTACAATAGTTGATAAAAATCAGAGAAGAGGTGTGATCATAGGATATTTGAGTGATAAGGAAGAAGAGATGGATGAAAACAATCCACCACAAGAAGAAACCCATGAAGAAAGAGATGTTGAAGAGTTGAGGTTGGAGAGATTTCTAAAAGCAGCCAGAGGTGAAGGTTCCAAATTGAAGATGGAACTCCCAGTGTATTTAGGTAGTTTGAACAGTGAGGAGCTTCTTGATTGGATTGGAGAATCAGACAAATATTTTGAATTTTAAGATGTTCCAAAGGAACAACAAGTGAAGTTGGCAAGAACAAAATTGAAGGGTCATGCATCCCTTTGGTGGGACTATGTGCAAGAAGAGAGAATGAAGAAAGGAAAAGCAAAGATCACCTCTTGGGATAGAATGGTTGCAAAAGGTAAATTTTTATCTAGTGATTATGCCATTCAATTGTATATGAAACTATAAAATTTGAAACAAAAATACATGGATGTAAAGACCTATATCGAAGAATTCTACAAACTGAGTATTAGATTAGGCCATATGGAAGAGGATGTTGATAAGGTTGCAAGGTATTTGAATGGACTAAAATATAGTCTACAAGATGAACTAAGTCTCACAAGTCCTAGAATGGTAGAATAATTCTACCAATTAGCCATGAAGATTAAAGACAAGTTGAGGAGGAGACAAGATAAAAAAAGTATAGGTAGGGGAAGGACCTTTAGAGGAAGAGGATCATTTTCTAATTCAGGAAAGTCACAAGAGAGTCAAGGAGAGAAAAATAGCTCTCAAGAACAAGCCTCAGAATCAAGGGTTAGTTTTAGGGGAAGAAGATCAAATTTTAGGGGTAGGTTTGGGAGTAGAGGAGGATCAAGTGGATTCATTGTAAAATGTTATAAATGTAATAAATTTACAGGACATCAAGCATGGAAATTCCTTGAAGAACAGTCATCTACTTCTTTTGGGAGTGAAAGGAGGAATCAAGTTGCACAGGGTGGAGATGTTGAAAGTGTCAATTCTTCACCACAAATTGAAGAACCAAAAGTTGGAGAGTTTTTGCTGATGAGGAGAACCTTGATCAAAGTGGCCATGGGGAAGGAACCACCCTAAAGAAGATCACTCTTTAGAACCACTTGCAAAATCGAAGGTAAATGTTGTCAGATTGTCATTGATTCTAGTACCACTAATAAATTAGTTTTTGTTGAAATGGTGGAAAGCTTAAAATTGAAAAGGTTACCCCATGCCACTCCATATAAGGTATCATGGTTAAATAAAGGGAAACAAGTGTTAGTGAAGAGAAAATTTGGGTAGAATTCGAAATAGGGAGATATAAGGAAAAATTCTTGTGTGACATCATTGCCATGGATGTTTGCCATATATTGCTTGGTAGACCATGGCAATATGATAGGAGGGAAGTCCATGATGGTAGGAAAAACACCTATGTCATAGCGAGGATGGGGTCTCTTACACTCTCACACATTTGAAGAAGAAAGTCAAGAATCACAAGTGGGATCTAGTGTGATGTTGGTAGGAGAGAAGGAGTTCATTAAACCCATTAAAGAGGAGGAAATGTGCTTTGCAATTATAATCAAACCTAGATATGTTGTGATAGCAGTTAAGATGGATGAGTTTCCTTTGGAGGTCCAAAATTTTCTTAAGGAACATGTTGATATAGTGGTAGATGACTTCCCAAAGAGAGGTATCAATCCTCATGTAGAGTTTCTAGAATGGGAAGACAAACCTTTCAATTTAGATGAAGATGCTAAGTGTTTACAATTGGAATATGAGAATGCAACCCAAGTTACCTTTCTGTTGCTTAAGAAATTTGGTGAATGTAATCCAATACAAGATGGTGTTAAGAGGCTCAGTCCCAAGCTAGATTTCTATTTTGCAGACTGATATGAATAGAGAAAGGGAGAAGTCCATTCACTATAAAAATTCAAGCGAGAAGGTAAAACTAAACATTGCAGATTTGGGAGACAAAGTTCATGTTGTTGATTATTAGACAAAGCCCCTTCAATCACCAATTGACATGTTGAAAGGATCACTGGTTCAGTATGGAAAAAATAACATGGTTGTAATGTAGGAGTCTTTTCAAATTTTGAAAACTAGGAGATAATGGAGGCAGGTATGTGTAGGATCATGGGCCAAAAAGTGGCAATATGATGGGTATTTGTAGGGTATGTGGCTGATGACCTTTTTTTACCCAAAATTGATGAAATGAAAAGGGTTTTTAAAGGAGATTCTTAGCTTTCCACCAATATACATTATGCTTTACTTTGAGTTTAGGGTATGTGTAGGATCATGATAGGCCAAAAAGTGGCAATATTATGGGTATTTGTAGGGTATGTGGCTGATGACTTTTTTTACCCAAAATTGATGAAACGAAAAGGGTTTTTAGAGGAGATTCTCGGCTTTCCACCAATATAAATTATGCTTTAATTTGAATTTAATAAATAATTATTATTTATTTTCTATTAGAATTATGACTAAAGTCCCGACGATAGGCTGATTGAAAACATCTATAACTTTCAAACGTATCACATTTTTGAATCAAACAACATGCGCCACATTCTATACTTCACATACTATAGGATTAAAAAAAAAAATTAAATTTCTTTAAGTTTATTAAGTTGGGTGGGCTGGACCTCCCCGAGTTTTATTTTTAAAAGTTGTAATAAAAATTCATAATTAATTATTTACTTGGAATTTTTTTTACAAAATATGCATCTGTCTGGACATGAGTCCTCTACTTATATATAAAATCTTATAAAAAATAACCCAATAGCCTATTATGGTTAGGGTGGTCGGATAGACACACCTACTTATTTTTCCACAATTTAAAGTACTCTTGCATTGGGAATTTCAAATTTTCACCAAATAAATTTTATTTATTTTTAAATAAACCTAGTAGTTTAGAAACTACATTCAATTTTCTACAAATTCTATTCTTACATATTTTGAAATAATATAGATAACTTATTCAAATTTTTAAATCAAGTTGCCTAACAACTGATTTTTGAATTTTTTTGCCCTTAAGGGCCTATTTTTTCCATGATGATCTGCTACCCTTTATTAAGCCAGGTATTATTCATTTTCTTCGAATTCTGAGTAAAGTCACGATTATTAAATTTTGATTGAAAAAAATCTATGAAAGCTTTCAAATAGTGTAATATTTTTGAATCAAAACATCGTGCATTCTGGCCATACTATAGGATTAAAAATAAAATTGAATTTCATGAAGTTTTGACCATGTATTAAGGTGGTTAGACATACTGCGTTTTTATATTTTTTAAGTTGTAATAAAATTCCATAATTAATTGTTACTTGGAAAAAAATTACCAAAAAATATGCATCACATCGAGACATAGGTCACCTCTACTTATATACAAATCTTATAAAAATATTATCATTTTACTATGGTTAGGGTTAAGCAGGACACCTACTTCTTATTTTTCCCTAAAATTTAAGTACTACTACATTGAAATTTCAAAATTTCGCAAATAGATTTTAAAAAAAATAAAAGTAAAAAATAAACCTAGTAGTTTAGAAACTACATTCTTGATTTTCTACAAATTCTATTCTTACATATTTTTGAAATAATATAGATAACTTATTAAAATTTTTACATCAAGTTGCCTAACCCTGATTTTTTGAAATTTTTTGCCACTTAAGGGCCTATTTTTTCCATAATGATCCTACACATACCCAAGCTAGACATGCTTTGACTCTTTTGGAAGAGGACAACAAAACTAATCAAGATGTTATACTTGTTGCCATAATGGCTAGGGATAGAAAGAGGAGACAAAATGCTCCAATTGAGGTTTCATTTACATCATTGAGGAATGCAAGCTTAATTTTTGAACTCCAATTAGTTGAAAAACGAGCAGATGCAACAGTATTGCAAGGGACAGTTGGAGGTGCAAATCATGCAACAGGGTCAAGGAAGCATAACCTTTTGGATATGGATTCTCAGTTGAATGATAGGTGGTAGAGGAGTGAGACACCTAAGGTCAAAATGAAAAAAGGTACTAAGGAGAGAAAATTTCTATTGCAATGCATGAAATCCATCAACAAGGAATGAAAAAGCTACAAAGTAGAGTTAGCAGATGCAAGCAAATGGTAGATGTGAAAAGGAGAGAAGTTGGATATTTGGTTTCTAATTTGTACCCTTTCATAGGGGATGTTGTTGCAGGTAGTGGGGAATATTTACAATCATTCTCCTAATGTTGGGTGCTAGTTGGTTACATTGTTTCACACCTCCATTCAAGGGGACATTGAATATTTTTTCTCTAGGGAGTATGATGCAGGGCATCCTAGTGCCCTCTTTTTGAGGCAAATTGTGTCATGTTGATAAACTTGGTTTTTTGGTTTTTTTGGGGTCAATAAGTTCATTTGAGACCATTTTGAGTCATTTGGAGTCATTTTAGGATGTTCTAGAATGTTTTGGAGTCATATTGTAAAAAGTTGCAAAAGTTGTTGAAAGTTGTCATTAGAGTTAACAAAAGGTTGTTGGTCAGTTTTTTCAGTTGGAAATTATTGGAACATGTTAAATGAGTTTTGTATCATCGATCCCATGGGTTGGAACAAGTTGGAATGAGAAGATCATCATTTTGCTACATTCTATATTGCATTTTTCTGTAAAAAGTGACTGTAATTTGTGTTGTATAGATTATTACTATATGATACAATCCTAAAAATAATTAGAGAAGTTAGAGGAGAGAGTTAGCTTTCAAATGCAACTATTTTGGTATATTTTCATTGAGTTTTGTGTGAGATATTTCCTTTTTGGTGACTGTAGTTCAAAACCCTGCCTAAGGTTTCCAACAAACAAATTAATTTGATGGGTAGAGTTTCCACCAATAAAAACCCATGAAAATTGGTGGAAATACCTATGCTGATGCTGTCCACACATTGGAAAAAGGAGGGAGTCTGGTTTGCAAGTTAGAGAGAGGTCTTAATGACAATTTGTTGTAACTGTGTGCAAACAGTCCAAAATAACCCTAGTTCCTTGTTGAGCTATGATCAATCTAGGAATTTATCATTGATGGAAGGGTGTAGAACCATGTTGGAAATTCTTTTGGGGCCTAAATTTTTTTGAGAATGCACATGAAAAGTATGCTTTCTTTGTTTGAAGTCATTTCCTTAATACATCTAGTGGTAGCAAGACCTAGTTTGCAAGATTTATGGTGTTAAGCACTTGATTTGGACTATGTATGTTGGAAAACCCTTGGATTATGTTGAAACATGTTTGAATACATCTAATTTCCCTCATTCCATGTTTCCCTCAATAATGGAGTTCCCTTGGTATGTTGCCCCCATGTTTTAGGCTTGTGAATACATTGCCTAGAGTGAACTAGGGTATACATTTGAATCATTTGTGTTGGAATCTTTGCTGGAAGTGTTTAGGATGTTGCTTTGAGTCCTTCCCCTCTGCATCAATACTTTCTATACATTTGAGTCAAGTAGTAGGTAAGATATTTGTGAAAAGAGTGCTTGGTATTGCATAATGACTCGTGCTCTCCCCGCTTACATCAGATGAGATCCGAGAAGGTCATCTTCAGACTGATGTTAGCATGGAACTACCAGAGAAACTAATTTACAAGTTGATTGAATGAGAATATAGAATTTTTAGGAAAGGAACAATACCACTCAAATGATGTATCCTTGAGAGATCGAGGGAAGAGTTTCACCATCAGAGCATCGTGGTGAAAGAAATCCATATAAATTGTGTTAAAGGATGACATGTGTTTCTAGGGATTTCCTTTACCACCATACTTCTCAAAATTAGGTATTTTCATCCCTTGGGGGAAGAGAGTGTTCAATTTTTTCACTTATAAGGGGCTATGTTGGAAGAAGGGCTAAAATATGGGTTGGGAAAATGCTTGAGATAGATTTTCCAACTAGTTTTGCATTTGGCCCATATTCTATAGGAGAGCATTCAAAATAGGGTCAAAAGATGACAAAGGACTAGTGGAACCTTCACTAGAACCATCACCACCAGAACCACCTCTAGATCCACCATCATGAGCACCACTAGGGCCACCAGCGTGGCTTCCACTAGAGCCACCATCGTAGCCACTGATAGAGCCACCACCGTGACCACCACTGGAGCCACTGTTGGACATACCAGAACCACCAGCCCCCATGTCATTGTAAATATCATTGCCAAGAATAGAGCTACCCCAAAGAAGAAGAAAATTAAACCCAAGGGGTATTTTGTTTGCTTCGACAATAGGAGACGGGTCATGAACAGAGATAGAAGGGCCCGTTTCAGCCAAACAAGCTGATGTCGTAGGAATCAAGACATCAATTCACCTTTCATAAGCATCAATAAATTGCAATGATCTTGTCTAATCCTATGTCTCACCTTGGCTATATAACCAAGGGGTTCTCATTTGTAAATTAAAATAATTCTTGGATATTCAATTCCATTGCAGTCTTGAGTATTGCATATTGATCTCTTTGTGCTTTTCATTTGGCCTCTAGATCTTTGATATCTTCATAACCAACTCTAACACTCATATCTTGCAATGTATTCATTCTTTCCATGCAAGCCATGGATTCAACTATACACTAGATCTACTCCAACAAGGGTTATACAAAACCACAACCATGACTCTGATAAAAAATGAAAGGAAACATGCATCCACCCAAGATAATTTCCACATAACCCAAATAGAGCAATCTATGCAAACAAGTATTCAAAATCCATTTGCAAAAGAATAGATAAAATACGATCAAAGATGACATAAGATACATAAGATATACCTTTGGAAAACCATCAAGAGGGAAAAACCCAACCTTCAAAAGCATCCATCACTCATGTATCATTCAACAATAAACATTACAATACATCTACAGAGTCCTCCATGAACACATTTGAAACATCAATCCCTCTACAATAACTCCATGTGAAAAAGCATGTAACCACAAATCCCATGCCATGCTTCAACCCTCACAAATTCCAACAAGAGGTTCTCTCAATCCCTTATCCAAAATAGCCCAAAGCCAACTTTAGACAACTGCAAGCATGTAGTATTTTAATAGAGACAAGCTCACACAAAACCACTAAAGTGGTATTACATAAAACCATGTGATCAATACCATGAGATTACAAAACCATTAACCCCCACATTTAATTCTTGGTACTAAGTTTTCCCAATATTATATATTTTTCCCATGTGCAAACCTACATTAAATATTTAATCCAATGTTACATACAACACATATAGTGGCCCCAAAATGCTAGACCCATGTGATGCACACATACCTAAATTCCCTAGGTGCACCACATAATAAATAAATATTACATTATAACATTATGCAAGGTGGAAAACACACTTTTCTTATAACATAAATTTGATTGGTTCATGTAAATTTCTTAATGTGTTAATAGAAATATTATTCTCCTGTACACACTACGTCATTCTTGGTAGTGAGCCCGACTCTTCATTTATTTTATGAACATTTTATCTTTGGACTTTCCTAATAAATTTTTCATGGTGTGCTCCTAGGGCTATGGCTTGAAAAGGAAACATATTTTTCTCTTGCCAAGCTTGTTGTAGGTTGCCTATGAACACCTTCTATACATCCGAGTCAGGAATGGGTAAGAGATTTGTGAAAAGAGTGCTTGGTATCACACAATGAAATCAATGATCTCCTTGTGATCTCCTTGCTTACATCGGATGAGATCCGAGGTCATCTTCAAAATAATGTTAGCATGGAACTAACAAAGAGACTAATTTACAAGTTGATAGAATGGGAATATAGAATTGTCAGGAAAGGAATAGTACCACTCAAGTGTTGTATCCTTGAGAGATCGAGGAAATAATTTTTCTATCAGAGCATCATGGTGAAAGAAATCCATGCACATTGCATCAAAGGTTGACACATGTGTTCGGGGATCTCCTGTAGCACCATACTTCACAAACTTAGGTATTTCCATCCCTTGGGGGAGAGGAGTGTTCAGAATTTTCATTGATAAGGGGCTATGTTAGAAGAAGGGTTGAAAGATGGGTTGGGCAGAGGCCTAAGATAGATTTTCCAACTGGTTTTTCATTTGACCTATATTCTACAGGATAACATTGAAAATAGGATCAAAAGATGACAAAGGACTAGTGGAACCTCGACCAGAACCACCACCACAAGAACCACCTCTATAACCACCTCCAGAGCCATCGCCATGATGACCGCCATAACCATTGTTAGGGCCACCAGCATGGCTTCCGCTAGAGTAACTACCGTAGCCATTGCTAGAGCCACCACCGAAGCAATCACCAAAGCCACTGTTAGACATACCAAAACCACCAACCCCTATTCCACTATAAATCTCACCACCAAGAACAAAGCTACCCCTAGGAGGAAGAAAATTGAACCCAAGGGGCATTCTACTTAATTTGATAGTAGGAGGCAAGTCAGGAACAAAGACATAAAGTCCTGTTTCAACAAAGCAAGCCGATGTTGTAGGCATCGAGACACCAATTTTCCTTTCATAAGCATCAAGCACCTGGCCTCGAGTAATACTTGACCTACAGTTGTAATAAGGGACACATGCTTCTATTAAACCAGAAAGGCCATAGAGAAGTTCTATGCTTGTCTAATCTTTGTCTAACATATATCTAATCTCATTAACAACCCTAGCAGTCCTAGCCATCCTTTTATCTCTCCCCAAGTGATTCACAAGATCCAAAATCCTCCTATCTAGAGCCATGAGGTGCTCTACAGGAGTAGGGACAACTTCATTTTCATCCAAAGGTGTAGTTGAAGGGGAGACAGGAGGTGTAGAGGCACAAGTAATTTCATCATAGAAACTTGTCTCTACTGCTAATACCATCTCATGGGAGGCAAGAGCTGAAGTGACCTTTGTAAAGTTCATCTCTATGTGTCGATGTCACATGCTTCTTCTAATATTAATGTATTTGAAAGTCATAGAATGAGTTGTGAAGCTCATAAATTATCACAGTGCACAAGTCTGCAGCTTAGTAGACACAAGAGAAAGAACCTCAACACGAAGAAAAAAATATTACAAGCTTCACATCAGGTTCACCAAAATGTAGAGGAGGGGGGACCAAATGTGTAGGACCCTGGGTCACAAGAGGGTCTAGAATGGTCAGCTGCCCTGATCTACCTCACGTTAAGAATAGTTCAAGATAAGTTTGATCTTTTAAGGTAGAGAAAGAAGAGCACTCTCAATGCTGCCACCTTTCTACTAACTAGGTAAAAGTACAAAGTTGTTATGCTTTTTAAAGGAAATGACCAACACTGATCCAACTTTTAAACTTGAATCACTAAAAAGTGACATATAGGTTTTGAATTTTGAAATGACGTAAACTAATAAAATATTTCTTTTTTATTATATTTTATGCTTGTATTTTTCAAAAAAAAGTTGAATAGTTATTTATAGACTGACATTGTAATTTAGCTGCTGAAAAAATGTTAAAAAATGTAGTTACATGAGACATCAACCTTTTTATAGTAATTTTTTATTTTTTCTCCTTCAATTTTTTTGTATATATTTATAACTTGAAACTTTAGTGCATGGATATATATTTTTTCCAATTTTGATAAATATATATTTTTAAATAAATATTAAAATGTGTACGTATTAAAACAAAGCTATTTTCCTTCAACGTCAACTTTCATATTATCTATTTATTTAAAATGGAAAAAAAAATTATACCCTCTTGATATAGATTCTTTTATCTAATGCATCATATTTTTTTCAAGTTTTTTAAATTCAAGTGATCCCACAATACTGGTTTACAATTTTGGCCAAATTGGACACTAAAATAATTTTTTCTAACTAAATCTTCACTTTCGGGCACCTATAGCGACTAAACCGTGATGAATTTGAAGATGATGCAAACTAGACTTTTGTGAAATTTTGTCTATAGATTCTGAATATGTTTTTTTTGAAAATTTTGGGAATTAGATTGCACTTCTTTTTCCATCCCCTTTGAAAACTAGTTTTTTTTCAGAAAACAACATTTTTAAGGAGTGATGCTCACCGTATAACACATAAATTTTTTGACATAAAGGAAAAAGTTATAATTCTTTCGAATTTATAATTGTAACTTTGATACCTAGTAATTCCAATTGGTTAGATAGTGTTTTATTGAATAGTTTTTCCTTAATCAAGTTTTGAAGTCAAACCAATTACAATTTAGACATAGGTGGACTATATAATGTGTAATGTTTTTTGTATGTAACAAAATTCAATTTTTATTTTGTTGGATCAAGGACTTCAATATCTGGTGCACTCATATTTTTCAATTTTTTTTTATTATAATCTACTATTTTTCCACATGTGCAGAACAGAGAGCTTGATTTTCGGTGAAAAACCTATGTTTAATAAAACTAAAAAAAAAATACATATTAAAACCAAAACATACTAAAATTATAGTTGTTGGATAGCTCATTCAAGGGACTACCTAATTCCAATTGGGTTTGTGAAGTCTCCTCCATTTTCATCCTCAATTCGAGCTTCGAAGGGAAAAAATTATGATTTTTTTTTGTGCCAGAGAAAAGGAAGGTGGGAAAAGGGGGGTTCTCTCGAACCAGGGGGGTTTCGAGCGAACCCACAAAGGTTCGAGCAAGCCAAGGTTCATTCGAACCCCCTTTCAAAAGGGGTTTTCCTTATCCTTTTTGGCGGGAGCATGGTGGGGAATTTCATTAAATGGGTTCACTTGAACCTAGGTTCTAGTGAATCCTCTTTTGCTTTGTTTGAACCAAATAGTTTGCTCGAACCCCAAAAAATTAAATTTTTTGCCATGGGGTGAATTTTTTCAACTTTTCCTTCCTCACTCTAATTGTAAACCACTTTTGTCTAGGTTTACCCATAAGTTTTACTATTTTTCCTCGACATAGTAATCAACCTAATATTTTTTGTTGATAACCTACTTTTAGTAAAAATGAAAAGGAAAATATAAATAATAATTTAATTATTAATATATATATTTTTGAAAACTAGACTTATGGATCTACAAAAGGGTATTTTTATATTTTAATAAAAATGTTAATTACATGAGTAGAAATTGTTGAAACATCAATTTTTTTAAATAAATCTATTCTTTTGATAAATTGACCTCAAAGTGGTGCTACATAGTCATTTAGCCAAAAAATTTAGTTGGAAAAGGTGTGTATATATCTAACTTAGCTAGAATGAATCTTACAAGATCATATGTTTGACCAAAATATATCTTTAGTTAGAAATACTTAAATTTACTTGTGCTGGTAAGTTGGCTAAAAGTGTGACAAAACTTTGTACTTTTACCCAACCTGAGAGTTTTAAGGGGTTAAGGGAGTAGGTTTTTGGATCTCAGATTCTACCTTGGATAGCTCTCTACCAAAGAACAACAATGCATAACAGGGACAACAACAAAATGCATTGGCATCTCATAGGTGTGTTGGTGTTTGTACAAATAGAAAGTGTAAGATTTAGTATGGATACCAGAGAGACGTGCTAACTACTTAACTAGTATGGTTTAATGCAATAATGAAAGTAGAAAATGAAAAAATAACATAATAATGAGAGATATGCTTCAAATTTATAACTAGAATTTGACCTTGGAGTGAAAGGTAATGGAAATAAAACTTATGAATGGTCCAGCCTCCTGCAAGCTCCACACGAACACAAAATCTACACACAACAGAATGGGGAAAAATGTTGGGGTTTTTTTAGGGCTTGTCATAGTCAAACCCCCATTTTGGTTTTCCCACCTCCATGGACAACTAGAATAGCCACAAGATAGAAAATATGATAAATAAAGTAATACAAAGAAAAGTGCTACCAAGTAGTAATAACAACACTATGCTACGAAATCAAATGACAATGATATGTAAAGTGGATATCACCTCCCAAATAAAGTTCCCTCGAGCATGGGAAGGGAGATGTGAGCTCTCAATATTGAAGGTACCATTGTTTTCGCAACAACGAGAGTAAAATATAGTAAACTAATGCTTTTGAGCTACAATAAATGTGGAGAGTTCTGTGAAAAAGCTAAAGAGATGTGTAGAAACACAAAGAGAGAGTGAAGAAATGTGAAGAAGTGTTTAGAGGATCTAATTGAATGAAGAATGAATTGTTTTGAAGTGAATAATAACCCAAAAGAGCCATTCGAGGTTGGTTAAGGATGCAAGGGCATAAATCTTCATTGCCAATGGAGAAGTGTAATGCCTTAGTAGATTTTAGAGGTGGGAATCCTATCAGGACAATAGGGCGCCACATAGATGTCCGCACGCCACACTAGCATTCCTAACAAAAATTCCCCTATTGAAACTACAGACAACCACTAAGTGAGTGGAAGTGGAATGGATGAGGTGGAATAACATTGTCGAGTTTTTTTTTCTAAGGTAAGGGGTTGCAAATGGGGAATTTGCAAGGGGTGCAAATTCGCTCCATTAGTTCCTAACACCAATTTAGAGTTATTCCAATTGCAAACATGGGAATTTATACCTATCATTCTTTGGATTCCTAGATCCTTTCTTGCCTAGCTTTTAATGAGATTTCCTTTTCTATGATTTTTTTAAATTAAATGCATAAAAGGGTTTTAGGGGAAATTTTATTGTAGGTTGAAGTTCTTTCATAAGCGGTCTTTCTTGCAATAAAAAATTTCTCTATATATATGAATCCTACGAGCCTTATGTGAAATTTATTTTTCAATTCCTTTGTGATTAGGCTCTAGGGGAAGCTATGCATATGTACATAAGATAACTAGCCTCTCATTGTATGTGTAGCTACACTATGAATTTTAAATTATGCAATATAAGTGGTTGATATTCAAGTAATCCTTATGCGTATTTATGTACAAATAGATGATTTGATACACATTTGTGAATTTTATATTTGTAGTTTTTTGTCGACTATTATGGCATGAGTTGCAAATCCTTTTAGAAAATTGGAAAGGAGCACAGTATCTTTTCTTATGTCCTTTCAATTTTAGTGATTTAATTTCAACATTTCTCTCTTTCCTCGTCAATTAGGCATAATTAAGGATGGATAAGGAGTGTCCTTTCAATCCTAGAGATTGGCTCATCTACACTTTTTTCCCTTGCTTGATGACTTTGCATGACACATTTCTTATGCAAAGAAATTTAAGTCATGGAAATTTATGAAGCATAACTGGATAACACTCTTGATCATATACAATGATATAGGGAAAATAACAATGTGTAGGAAACCATTATATATATTAAGAAATAACATCATATACTTGGAAATGAAATACATGCATCAAAGTGCATATATGTATATAGACCGTAAATAATCTCCTATCTTAGGTTTTGAAATATAAAGACATCACAAATACCATAACAAGCTAACAAGGAACCCTAGAAAAAAGATCTAGGAAGAAACCACATAGAATTACAACCATTGCCTAGAACATCATCATGATAAGGAGAATTATCATCACTATAAAATATAAAGGGATCCATGGTATATTTTAGGCTTGATAGAAAATTAGAAATGATTAGAAATGATCACATTTGAAATATGTTGAGAAAACCCTAAATATCAAAACCCTAAGATGGGTAAGATAGTAATTATAAAAATCTCGTAAGAAAATGTAAACTCCAATGATAAATTCACAATGGTATATCTAAACCTTGATTGTGTTAGTAATGAAAGTTATGTAGATCTAAAATTTTAATGATGAAAGATAAACCCTAAGATGTATGTAGAAATATCTAGTTCACCAAATTTTAATGTAATAAAATTATGCTTTCACTATAATTTTCTTAGGACAAAAAAAATAAACAACAATAAAAGTTTAATATTTTTTATTTGGATTGATATAATATTTACATAATACTTAAAATAAATCATATTTGATACTTAGCTTAATTTTTTACGTAGAGGGGCGTATTACAATGACATCCACCAAAAAATAAAATTCAATGTAAGGAAAAACTCTTTAGCTTGAATTTGACATTCAAGTGACATGCAACTGGCATAACTACATTCATTGTATGTAGACATCTTTTCAAGTAGATTTAAAAATGGTTTTAAATGGATTTGCTATCTTTGTTCTACATAGACAATGTGAAAACCCCTCCACTAAAAATTTGAATACAAATTTAAAGAAAAATAAAATATTCTTATCCACTCTAAAATACTTGTTTTTTATATCATAATCAATTTTATAATGATTTCATTTTTATTATTATTAATACTGAAATTTAATATTAATAATTATAATTAATTTAGTTATAGTAATTAAATGTTTATAATTGCAATAGGCACTTCAATAATGATAATCTCAGCATATTTTATATATATTAATATTTAATATATGTATGCTTGTTATAATATTGTCTTGGACAATTATAATTAAAACAACGTTCAAATGGTTAACAATTTTAAGTAGGCTTTTTGTCACGATTTTAGGGACATGACAGAAGAGCAACAATTGTGTGAAAGTTTTAATCAATTTTTTGAGAATAAAAATACCCATACATTGCCCTGTCAATGTTTGCTTGACATATTGTCAAAATTTTACCACAAATTTGTGTCTCATTTATTATTCTGTTATTCTATTTTATTATCTTCTGTATTTCTTTGTCCCAATTATTTAAATCTGTGAGTTTTAGATTTTTGTTTCCCCTAACACATAGAAGGCCCTAAATACTCATCACCATGGCTCAAAATTTTGTTCAATCAAATGTGATCTCAGTTTTCCCTTATGGCATGCCTCAATATATATGAGCTCCTGAATCATAGATTAGAATATTTTGGTGTGAGGGAATAATTTACTCCATACCATATTTAAAATGAATTTGCTCAAAAGTTCTCAAATCCCATGCGGTTTAAATATTTTTAAATTAATGCATTTCGCTAGGCCGACATAGAAAATGAAGATAAGGATGAATGATGAGCTGGAGATAAGATCGAATATCTTTGTTTTTCTATTTTTAATAAAACAACTTTATTTTAGTTTTTGGTTTTATTCCTTGTAAACACTGTTGTCTACGCGATGAAGAAACATATTTTAGTTTTTTTTTTTATCTTAATTGTTCGATGCATATGGCATCTTTCCTTTATTTAGCTTTGTTTTGCTTTGTTTTTACAAGTAGTCTGATCGCTTGTCTTAAATCTATTTATATAGAAATCGTTGTGTCAAATTGAATAATATCAGTCTATTTTATTTTCTCG
The DNA here is from genome assembly GCA_007258455.2 of Sequoia sempervirens. Classification (NCBI taxonomy): domain Eukaryota; kingdom Viridiplantae; phylum Streptophyta; class Pinopsida; order Cupressales; family Cupressaceae; genus Sequoia; species Sequoia sempervirens. The sequence continues at coordinate 20,482 of VDFB02119286.1, read as the reverse complement.
GTCTACTATTTACTCTTTATGTGATGTTCAAATTCTATAATCTTAATTTTTAGTATAGTGTTAAAGCAATATCATAAGTTTCATTCTTCAAACAAAAGGATAAAAATATATTATGTATCATGTGAATACCAATGCAGGCGATTGCATAATTTTTAGTGTATATAAGGTATACAGGTTATGCAGGGTTTCAGATAATTTATTGAGATGGCTAACTATCTATTCTCTCTTTTATCTTTGTTCTTGTGAAAAATATGTCTCCCTTATTGGCATTGTGAAACCCAACAATAAATTAACTATTGTTTAATTTCATAAATTTGAATAACAGAAATCAAATGACTGAAACAAAGAACTAAAGCATGCACAACACCATTCACTAAAATACTGAATGCAGAGAAAACCAATCACACTTTGACACAATGATTTACCTTGGAAAACCCCTAACTCTGAGGAAAAACCAGAATTCAAAGAGAGATTTTATTACTACAGAAAGGAAGAAATTTACAACAACTGCCAGAACTTGGCATCCACAACAATACTACAAACTTGGATAATATTCAACTCCTTCTTCTATTCACTACAACCTCTCTTTCATCTTGTGTCATTTCCTACAAAAACCTTCAATCTGTATATCTCAAACACACACCTCAATTTCCTTTTTATAACCTCTTATTCACCAACGATGAGATAAGGAAATGCTTTAATTTTACGAAAAAACAAAGATGTTGCTAAAGAAAATTCTCCAAACTTGGCATGTGCGTTTTAGATAAGAAGGAGAAAAAATAGAAAATCTAGAGATAATTATCTCCACCACTGCTCCAGCCTAGGGGACATGGTTCCAGGTTGGAGACACCTTTGAGCTACTAATTTTAACACTCCCTCTTAGTGAGGAAGGTGTTCTCTACTACACCTAACTTGTCCCTAAAGAAGAAAAACTTTCTTTTCATCAAGGGCTTTGTTAAGATGTCTGCAACCTGCTCATCTGTAGATATATACTGTAGTCAAACTAATCCATGTTGTACACAATCCTTGATAAAGTGATATATGATGTCAATATGCTTTGACCTATCATGAAACACAGGATTCTCATAGAGTTTTATGCAATTCTGATTATCACAGTGAATGAAGGTCGATTCTAGCTCCTGACCAAACAATGCCACTAACAACTTTTGAAGCCATATGGCCTCACATGTTGCCATGCTCGCAGCCATGTACTCTGCTTCCGTAGAGCTTAATGCAACAAACTTCTATTTCCTGCTGTACCAAGAGACAACCCATGATCCCATGCTGAAACAACACCCCGAAGTGCTTTTCCTATCTACTGCATTGCCTACATAGTCTGCATCAGTGTAGCCAATCAACCTTAACCATTACCCTGAGTATATCTCAACCCATACTCAACTGTACCATGTAGATACCTCACCACATGCTTTGCTACTGTCCAATGTACTCTCTTTGGTTCTACCATGAACTGACTAAGAGAGTTGACTGCAAAGCAAATTTTTGGTCTTGTATTGACCAGATACATCAATGACCCAATAAGTTGTCTATACAAGGTGGGGTCTATTTCCTCCTGCTTTGATGCATTGATCTTCCACCAATTTGTAACCATTGGTGTAGACATGGGTCTATAGACCAACATTCTGAATCGCTTCAAGATTTTCATAACATATTTCCCTTGACCAAGGAAAATTTCTCCCTTTGTCTACCACACCTCTAGTCCCAAAAAATAGTGCACCAACCCCAAATCCTTAATCTCGAACTCTACTACTAGGTCCCTCTTGCAATCCTCTATGAGCCTTGGTGAACTAGTCATAAATAAATCATCCACATACAAAACTAGGATGAGTGGTTCACCCCCCATCATGAGACAGTAAAGGTTGGAGTCCACCTCACTCTTCACGAATCCCATGCTCTGCAAGTAGCTATCTATGCTCTCATACCACGCTCTGGGTGCCTGCTTAAGTCCGTATAGTGCTTTCTTTAACCTACAACTATGAGAGTCACTCCCATGTGCCACAAAACCTTCTGGTTGTTCGATGTACACCTCTTCCTCTATGATTCCATTTAGGAAAGCCGTCTTGACATCCATTTGATGGATTTGCCATCCCATTTGTGCTGCTAATGAGATCACAACTCGTATGGAGGTATATATGGCTACTGGAGTGAATGTATCATCATAGTTGATTCCCTCCTTCTGAGAGAACCCCTTGGCCATGAACCTAGCTTTGTATTTCTCTATGCTACCATCTACAACTCATGCTTGATCTTATAGATCCAACGAGAACCAACCACTGCCTTATTTACAGGCCTTGGTACTATCTCCCAAACATCGTTCTTCATGATGGATTTGTATTCTTCCACCATGGCATCCTACCAAACTAGTTGTTATGCAGCATCCTGATAACTAGAAGGCTCATTGTCAATGAGCTCGCTTATTAATGCCACATAATATTAATATTTAGCTGGTGGTCTCCTCTCCCTGCCATTCATTCTAGGAGCTCCCATAAACTCCTGAGCATCTCGTGCAATTTGAGTTTCCACTCGGCTAGTCCTTCTCCCTCCAGTAAGAGATACACCAATAGATGGAGCTTGTTGTTCCTTATTCTGCTGCTCCTGATCCTGTGGACTCAACTCACCCAAGGTACTTGTAGCTGCATTTGTTCATGTCACAGTACCCTATACCTGAGACTCCTGATCCACTTTTGGATCTTCAATATGCTAACTCTACTCAACTGCTAGCAAATCTTGAGATTTTCTAAAGCCTTTCTCCTCTAGAAACTTCACATCATGTCTCACTATGATCCTCCTCGTCCCTGGAATAAAGATCTTGTATGCCTTGGAGGTTTCATTGTATCCAACAAAGAAACCTTTCTCTATAGTCAAATCTAGCTTGGTTCTTTTCTCTGACAGAACATGATAGTATGCTATACTGCCAAAGATCCTAAAATTCCTGACCTCAGGCTTCTTCCCTGTAAAGTCTTCTTTTGGTGTCATTTTTTCCAAAATATTATGAGGTACTCTATTCTGAATATAGATTGTTGTGATGCAAGCCTCTACCCAAAGATACTTAGGTAGATCCTAATCAAACAGCATGGCCCTGGCTGCTTCAACAATTGCCCTGTTCTTACGCTCAACAACCCTATTTTGTTGTGGGTTGTAGGGAACAGTCCACTCTCTCTTGATTCCTTCTTTGGTACAAAACTCCTAGAAGGATTTTATTTTATACTCACCCCCATTGTCTATCCGAAGAACCTTGATCTTCATGCCTGTCATATTCTCCACAAGAGCTTTGAATTCTTGGAAGTGACTGAAGACCTCATCTTTGGCCTTCAAGAAATATATCCAGGTCTTCCTAGAGAAATCATCAATGAAGGTTATGTAATACTCATAACCTTTCAAAGAATGAGTAGACATGGGACCACAAATATCAGAATGTATCAAGTCAAGAACACCTGTACTTCTACTATCACTTCTAGGGAAGGTTGCCTTTGAAAATTTTCTGAGTGCACACCCTTTACATGCGTCGTCGTGCTCTGTACTCAACTCTGGAATTCCTATCATGGTTTCTCTGAGAAATTTCAATGCCCCATGGTGTATATGTCCCATTTGTCTATGCCATAGCTCTCATATTTCCCTGCTGAGCTATTACTGCTCACTAGTGCCTTTGGAGTTTCAAACTGTAATATGTATAAATTGTCACTTCTAACTCCAATCTGCTTTGCCTTCTTCCAGTCCTTGTGTTTTAAATACACCTTTTGTCCTTGAAAGAGTACGTTGTACCCTTTGTCTTCAAGGGTAGATACTAAAATTAGATTCATGTACATCCCTTGCCCATGCAATACATCTATGATCTTAATATCACTTCTTGACTCCCTCTGAAATGAAACAGTCCCTCTCCCAACTGGAGTGCATGTGGACTTGTTTCCCATTTTTATCTGGAAGCCTATTTCTTCTACTTTGTAGTTGGAGAAGTTTTCTTTAACTCATGTCATATGGCATGACGCACCACTGTCAATGTACCAGACACCTATAGTGATGGAGCTAGATAAGCAGTTTAGAGGATAGCTCGTCAACATCTGCTGAAGCTACTATCTGCTTCTTCTTCTTGCCTCCTTTCTTCTGATTCAGACATTGACTAACATAATGTCCTAGCTAATCACAACCATAACATTTAATTTTACTCAGGTCTTTCTTTTTCTTCTTGTCTCCTTTTGAGGTAGACTCATTGCTTGAGCCTTTCTTAGCTTTTCCTTTGCTAGCAAGAGCAACATTCTCCTCCACCTCACCCTTACGACCACTGCTGCTACCTCCATGAACATAACTCGTTCACAATTCTTCCTAAGTGAAATCAGTCTACAAACAATCCCAATCAGGAATATCTTGTCGTTCGGATGTACAACTTTGACAAAGATGTCCCAATCCTTTGTGAATCTTGCCAATGCAATCCTAACAACCTCATCATCTGGTATTGCTACCCTGTCAGTTACCAACTCATATTTTACTATTTTGATCCTGTTAAGGTAGTCCACAACGCTCTCCCCTTTCTTCATTCTGGTGTTTCTTAGCTTATCCTTGAGAATCAACTGCCTATTCAAATTTGAACTCTGGTATAGTTTGAGTATGGCATCATACATCTTTTTGCAGGTGCCTAAACTACAATATGAGGAACAAGGTGATCCTTGACCCCATCCATAATGATGTGTCTAGCTTTGGCATCTTCTTTCCAGTAGGTCACCAGTAGTGTAACATCTGTTGGAACAGAAATGGTAGTGGTTACATATTCCTTCAGACCATTCTCCTCCAGTAACAGAAGAATTCTTTCTTTCCACATGCTAAAGTTTGAAGCCCCCTCAAGTCTGTCTGAATCTCTTAATCTGATTGTTGCCATTGTTAAAACCCTTGAACTTAAACCTCCCTAAACACAAAAAGAAAAATTGAAACTTGCACTTGTGTGATTAAACCCTAGTTTTCTCTTTTAGAGTATTTGCTTTGATACCACACTACTGAATTTGACACCATTTTCCAATGGTTGTTCATCAGTTGTTCGACAAATATTTGTCGGAAACACGATGAAATGGCAAAAATATTTTCGTCGCTATTTTTTCGTCGAACATCTGACGATGAATTGAACATCAAAATAATGGTGAAGAATCATCGGCATCGTGAAATGGCTTGGACGTTCGTCATAATATCGATGAACACTTCATGTATCTATCGATGAATTACACTAGAAGTTTGTCGCCAGTTCGACGAAATGGGCAAGGAGTACTGTCGAAACAACAGCAGACGTCCGTCGCCATTTCGATGAAATGGGCAAGGAGTAGCATCAAAACAACACCAAAACTTCGTCGAAAGTGCGACGAAATAGGAAAGTAGTAGCATTGAAACAACACTAAGATTTCGTCGACTTTGCGACAAAAATAGCGAGTAGTGTCAGAAGAACACCAAATGTTCATTGAAAGTGCGACGAAATGGGAAAGGACAAGTGTGGAGACAACACCAAAAGTTTGTTGAAATGGCGACGAAATGGGCAATGAGTTATGACGAAACCTTTGTCATAGCTATAACAACTTCGTTGAACCTTTTCGTTGATTCGTCGGTGGGTTTCGTCAAAATTGCAAGGAAGCATCAATTTTTTTAAAAAAAATATTCATGGAAATGTACCATTGCGGAGATTGACGACTGATCATACATACAGACTGCATATTGGTTTGATGCTTCAAACGATGCATTTCTTATATTGAAAAGTGCATTACCTTATTGAGCTTCTCTTTGTTTCGAGAATAGTTTAATATTCTCTACTTCATAACCTAACGGATGGTGGAAGCTCATTTGGCCCCTCCTCACATCACTCTCACCCCCATACCCAATCATATAACATTAATCATTCATTCATCCATTAATAACATATAACATTCATTCATTAACATATAACATTATTAATTAACATATTCACATTCATTCATTAACATATAATATTCATTCTTTCAGTTTTTACATATTATCAAAAATATGGTTGTCATGATATGATTACAATCACTTTTTTTTGTTTCTTTTTGAAAGCTACATAAAGCTAAAGGGGAGTATCATTTTCTAAATCAATATTTGTTCCCTTTATTTTATGCCCCTTCAAGCCATGATTTTAATGTACTTCTAGTTGTTTGCTCATTATGTGGACGTAAGGGGATCTCACAGAATAAGAAAGAAATGTTAAACCGATATGTTTTATTATTATTGTTACAAGTATTTCATTAATTAAAAGAACATTAGAGTGGTTCTCTTTTACCGATGGGTCCACATCATGTTCTCAACTTTTGTTATAGACCTTCATGCTCAACATGTTGAACACCTCTAAACCCTAATCTACAAATTTTCTTTGAAACACCTAAAAGGTTACATTAATTAATACACCAATTGAAATTAAATATTTAAGAGAACATGAGGGTGGTCCTCTTTACTTGATGGGGCCACATCATGTTCCCTGATCTTCTCTACCTTGATCATGCTCAACATGTTGATCACACTCTACATGCTCTAAAATTGAAACACGAAAGGTTACATTAATTAATATAGCAATTGCAATTAAATAAGTTTAAAAGAACTTTAGAGTGGTTCCTTTACCCCGATGGGGCCACATCATATTGATCTTCTACCGATCATGCTCAACATGTTGATCGACGCATTTACATGCTCAACATGTTGATCATGCTCTACATGCTCTTAAAGTACCGATGCACACCATGACCTTCATCCGACATTCTACTCTACCCTCATTAGGCTACATTCCAATGTCATGTGCGATATCATTGCTTGAATGTTTAAAACAAATAGGCAATGTAATTATTTTATGGTGGAA
>VDFB02119286.1:0-13526 GCA_007258455.2 Sequoia sempervirens | reverse complement strand
GACTACATTTATTTTAGGAATTTTTTCAAACACTACACGCCTTGTTCATGCTATTACTATTGCTTTGCAGATTTTTCCAAGCATCCATAGCTTTTCGAAAAGAACCCTGTTTGAGGTTTTTACTTTTTAGCCATAGCATGAAGGCTTTGAACTATTTGATAAAATGCTTTGGTAGACATGTATGAAAAAAGTGGTAGCATAGAAAAGGTAGTGAACTATTTGAAAAAATGCTTCAAAAAAATGTGGTCTCATGGTGATGGAATGCCATAACGAATGCCATGACAAGAAAATTGCTATGGATTGTCATGGAATTCCATCACCATGAGACCATATTTCTTTGAGGAATTTTTTGAAACATTTCACTGCCTTTTCTATGCTATTGCTTACTAAATATTATGCTTTGATAGATTTTTTCCAAGCATCCATAGCTTGTTTGAAAGCACCTATTTTAGGCTTTTAGCCATAGCAGCAAGGCAATGAATTGTTTAATAAAATGCTTTGGTAGACATGTATGAAAAATGTGGTAGCATAGACAACTATCATCATCTGATATTTATGCAGTTGTAGTATGTTTCGTGCAATGTAATCAGCTATATGAATATAACCAACAAAAATCTATTTTCTATAATTCATGGATTGAACTCTGTATTTTATTTGCTCTCAATGTTTGTATGCTATGGTAATGCCATTAATTTTTTTTTTAAAAGTAGTATGCTATGTCTAATACTATCAACAATGTAATTATATACTGATTACTCTTTCTTTTTACATAATCTAATGTATTTCAAACTTTTCATAGGCTACCCGACACATCGAAGGAAACAAAGGCAAGACTAGAAAAGCATGGGCAACACTAACTTGGCTCTGGTGGTTATATAAAATTAGCCGCACGAATTGTAAGTATCAATAAATGAAATATTGCATCCAAATTATAATAAATTGAAAACAATTTTGGTTTTATCACACCATAGAAGCAAAATTCATGATCTTTTGCAAAAATGTAGGGCTCTGAATTCAACAGAGTTCCCACATAAGAGGACCTAAAGATTGCCTTCCAGCAAGGCTATAGAGCCGTGGCTGAATGCCTAAGAGTATTGACTGGGCAAACACAATCTTCCATTGCATCCGACACGCAAGTAAATAAAATCAATAAATTTTATTTAAAATTGAATACTTGTGCAATCTATTCAATATTAAGTTCCACCATAAAGTAATTACATGCCTATTTGTTTTAAACATTCAAGCAATGATAATACTGCACATGACATTGGAATGTAGCCTAATGAGGGTAGAGTAGAATGTGCAGATGAAGGTCATGGTGTGCATCCAGGTACTTTAGAGCATGTAGAGCATGATCAACATGTTGAGCATGTAGAGCGTGATCAACATGTTGAGCATGATCAGGCTAGAGAAGATCAGAAATATGATGTGGCCCCATCAGGTAAAGAGAACCACTCTAAAGATATTTTAAACTTATTTAATTGCAATTGGTGTATTAATTAATGTAACCTTTCGTGTTCCAATTTTAGATCATGTAGAGCGTGATCAACGTGTTGAGCATGATCAGGATACAGAAGATCAGGAACATGATGTGGCCCCATCAGGTAAAGAGGACCACCCTCATGTTCTCTTAAACATATTTAATTTCAATTGGTGTATTAATTAATGTAACCTTTCGTGTTTCAACTGTAGATTAGGGTTTAGAGGGTGTTCAACATGTTGAGCATGAGTCTATAACAAAAGTTCAGGAACATGATGTGGACCCATCAGGTAAAGAGAACCACTCTAATGTTCTTTTAATTAATGAAATACTTGTAACAATAATAATAAAACATATCAGTTTAACATTTCTTTCTTATTGCAGTAGACCCCCCCTTGCAGCGACATCCACATCATGAGCAGACAACTAGGTGTACATTAAAATCATGAGCAGAGGGCATAACAACTAAAGGTGGGATATATGATTTAGAAAATGATACTCCACTTCATATTTTTTTAGCTTTAAAAAAGAAACAAAAAAAAGTGATTGTAATCATATCATGACAACCATATTTTTGATAATATGCAAAAACTGAAAGAGTGAATATTATATGTTAATGAATGAATGTGAATATGTTAATTAATGAATGTTATATGTTAAATGAATGGTAACGTTATATGTTATTAATGGATGAAATCGAATTACTAATGTTATATGATCGGGTAATGGGGAATCGAGTGATGTGAGGGGAGGGGCCAAATGATTTCCCAACAACAATGCTATTGGTCTCCTCATAAGTAGAGAATATTAAACTATTCTCGAAACAAAGAGAAGCTCAATAAGGTAATGCACTTTTCAATATAAGAAATGCATCGTTTGAAGCATCAAACCAATATGCAGTCTGTATGTATGATCAGTCGTCAATCTCCGCAATGGTACATTTCCATGAATATTTTTTTTAAAAAAATTGATGCTTCCTTGCAATTTTGACGAAACCCACCGACGAATCAACGAAAAGGTTCAACGAAGTTGTTATAGCTATGACAAAGGTTTCGTCATAACTCATTGCCCATTTCGTCGCCATTTCAACAAACTTTTGGTGTTGTCTCCACACTTGTCCTTTCCCATTTCGTCGCACTTTCAATGAACATTTGGTGTTCTTCTGACACTACTCGCTATTTTTGTCGCAAAGTCGACGAAATCTTAGTGTTGTTTCAATGCTACTACTTTCCTATTTCGTCGCACTTTCGACGAAGTTTTGGTGTTGTTTTGATGCTACTCCTTGCCCATTTCATCGAAATGGCGACGGACGTCTGCTGTTGTTTCGACAGTACTCCTTGCCCATTTCGTCGAACTGGCGACAAACTTCTAGTGTAATTCATCGATAGATACATGAAGTGTTCATCGATATTATGACGAACGTCCAAGCCATTTCACGATGCCGATGATTCTTCACCATTATTTTGATGTTCAATTCATCGTCAGATGTTCGACGAAAAAATAGCGACGAAAATATTTTTGCCATTTCATCGTGTTTCCGACAAATATTTGTCGAACAACTGATGAACAACCATTGGAAAATGGTGTCAAATTCAGTAGTGTGGTATCAAAGCAAATACTCTAAAAGAGAAAACTAGGGTTTAATCACACAAGTGCAAGTTTCAATTTTTCTTTTTGTGTTTAGGGAGGTTTAAGTTCAAGGGTTTTAACAATGGCAACAATCAGATTAAGAGATTCAGACAGACTTGAGGGGGCTTCAAACTTTAGCATGTGGAAAGAAAGAATTCTTCTGTTACTGGAGGAGAATGGTCTGAAGGAATATGTAACCACTACCATTTCTGTTCCAACAGATGTTACACTACTGGTGACCTACTGGAAAGAAGATGCCAAAGCTAGACACATCATTATGGATGGGGTCAAGGATCACCTTGTTCCTCATATTGTAGTTTAGGCACCTGCAAAAAGATGTATGATGCCATACTCAAACTATACCAGAGTTCAAATTTGAATAGGCAGTTGATTCTCAAGGATAAGCTAAGAAACACCAGAATGAAGAAAGGGGAGAGCGTTGTGGACTACCTTAACAGGATCAAAATAGTAAAATATGAGTTGGTAACTGACAGGGTAGCAATACCAGATGATGAGGTTGTTAGGATTGCATTGGCAAGATTCACAAAGGATTGGGACATCTTTGTCAAAGTTGTACATCCGAACGACAAGATATTCCTGATTGGGATTGTTTGTAGACTGATTTCACTTAGGAAGAATTGTGAACGAGTTATGTTCATGGAGGTAGCAGCAGTGGTCGTAAGGGTGAGGTGGAGGAGAATGTTGCTCTTGCTAGCAAAGGAAAAGCTAAGAAAGGCTCAAGCAATGAGTCTACCTCAAAAGGAGACAAGAAGAAAAAGAAAGACCTGAGTAAAATTAAATGTTATGGTTGTGATTAGCTAGGACATTATGTTAGTCAATGTCTGAATCAGAAGAAAGGAGGCAAGAAGAAGAAGCAGATAGTAGCTTCAGCAGATGTTGACGAGCTATCCTCTAAACTGCTTATCTAGCTCCATCACTATAGGTGTCTGGTACATTGACAGTGGTGCGTCATGCCATATGACATGAGTTAAAGAAAACTTCTCCAACTACAAAGTAGAAGAAATAGGCTTCCAGATAAAAATGGGAAACAAGTCCACATGCACTCCAGTTGGGAGAGGGACTGTTTCATTTCAGAGGGAGTCAAGAAGTGATATTAAGATCATAGATGTATTGCATGGGCAAGGGATGTACATGAATCTAATTTTAGTATCTACCCTTGAAGACAAAGGGTACAACGTACTCTTTCAAGGACAAAAGGTGTATTTAAAACACAAGGACTGGAAGAAGGCAAAGCAGATTGGAGTTAGAAGTGACAATTTATACATATTACAGTTTGAAACTCCAAAGGCACTAGTGAGCAGTAATAGCTCAGCAGGGAAATATGAGAGCTATGGCATAGACAAATGGGACATATACACCATGGGGCATTGAAATTTCTCAGAGAAACCATGATAGGAATTCCAGAGTTGAGTACAGAGCACGACGACGCATGTAAAGGGTGTGCACTCAGAAAATTTTCAAAGGCAACCTTCCCTAGAAGTGATAGTAGAAGTACAGGTGTTCTTGACTTGATACATTCTGATATTTGTGGTCCCATGTCTACTCATTCTTTGAAAGGTTATGAGTATTACATAACCTTCATTGATGATTTCTCTAGGAAGACCTGGATATATTTCTTGAAGGCCAAAGATGAGGTCTTCAGTCACTTCCAAGAATTCAAAGCTCTTGTGGAGAATATGACAGGCATGAAGATCAAGGTTCTTCGGATAGACAATGGGGGTGAGTATAAAATAAAATCCTTCTAGGAGTTTTGTACCAAAGAAGGAATCAAGAGAGAGTGGACTGTTCCCTACAACCCACAACAAAATAGGGTTGTTGAGCGTAAGAACAGGGCAATTGTTGAAGCAGCCAGGGCCATGCTGTTTGATTAGGATCTACCTAAGTATCTTTGGGTAGAGGCTTGCATCACAACAATCTATATTCAGAATAGAGTACCTCATAATATTTTGGAAAAAATGACACCAAAAGAAGACTTTACAGGGAAGAAGCCTGAGGTCAGGAATTTTAGGATCTTTGGCAGTATAGCATACTATCATGTTCTGTCAGAGAAAAGAACCAAGCTAGATTTGACTATAGAGAAAGGTTTCTTTGTTGGATACAATGAAACCTCCAAGGCATACAAGATCTTTATTCCAGGGACGAGGAGGATCATAGTGAGACATGATGTGAAGTTTCTAGAGGAGAAAGGCTTTAGAAAATCTCAAGATTTGCTAGCAGTTGAGTAGAGTTAGCATATTGAAGATCCAAAAGTGGATCAGGAGTCTCAGGTATAGGGTACTGTGACATGAACAAATGCAGCTACAAGTACCTTGGGTGAGTTGAGTCCACAGGATCAGGAGCAGCAGAATAAGGAACAACAAGCTCCATCTATTGGTGTATCTCTTACTGGAGGGAGAAGGACTAGCCGAGTGGAAACTCAAATTGCACGAGATGCTCAGGAGTTTATGGGAGCTCCTAGAATGAATGGCAGGGAGAGGAGACCACCAGCTAAATATTAATATTATGTGGCATTAATAAGCGAGCTCATTGACAATGAGCCTTCTAGTTATCAGGATGCTGCATAACAACTAGTTTGGTAGGATGCCATGGTGGAAGAATACAAATCCATCATGAAGAACGATGTTTGGGAGATAGTACCAAGGCCTGTAAATAAGGCAGTGGTTGGTTCTCGTTGGATCTATAAGATCAAGCATGAGTTGTAGATGGTAGCATAGAGAAATACAAAGCTAGGTTCATGGCCAAGGGGTTCTCTCAGAAGGAGGGAATCAACTATGATGATACATTCACTCCAGTAGCCATATATACCTCCATACGAGTTGTGATCTCATTAGCAGCACAAATGGGATGGCAAATCCATCAAATGGATGTCAAGACGGCTTTCCTAAATGGAATCATAGAGGAAGAGGTGTACATCGAACAACCAGAAGGTTTTGTGGCACATGGGAGTGACTCTCATAGTTGTAGGTTAAAGAAAGCACTATACGGACTTAAGCAGGCACCCAGAGCGTGGTATGAGAGCATAGATAGCTACTTGCAGAGCATGGGATTCGTGAAGAGTGAGGTGGACTCCAACCTTTACTGTCTCATGATGGGGGGTGAACCACTCATCCTAGTTTTGTATGTGGATGATTTATTTATGACTAGTTCACCAAGGCTCATAGAGGATTGCAAGAGGGACCTAGTAGTAGAGTTCGAGATTAAGGATTTGGGGTTGGTGCACTATTTTTTGGGACTAGAGGTGTGGTAGACAAAGGGAGAAATTTTCCTTGGTCAAGGGAAATATGTTATGAAAATCTTGAAGCGATTCAGAATGTTGGTCTATAGACCCATGTCTACACCAATGGTTACAAATTGGTGGAAGATCAATGCATCAAAGCAGGAGGAAATAGACCCCACCTTGTATAGACAACTTATTGGGTCATTGATGTATCTGGTCAATACAAGACCAAAAATTTGCTTTGCAGTCAACTCTCTTAGTCAGTTCATGGTAGAACCAAAGAGAGTACATTGGACAGTAGCAAAGCATGTGGTGAGGTATCTACATGGTACAGTTGAGTATGGGTTGAGATATACTCAGGGTAATGGTTAAGGTTGATTGGCTACACTGATGCAGACTATGTAGGCAATGCAGTAGATAGGAAAAGCACTTCGGGGTGTTGTTTCAGCATGGGATCATGGGTTGTCTCTTGGTACAGCAGGAAATAGAAGTTTGTTGCATTAAGCTCTACGGAAGCAGAGTACATGGCTGCGAGCATGGCAACATGTGAGGCCATATGGCTTCAAAAGTTGTTAGTGGCATTGTTTGGTCAGGAGCTAGAATCGACCTTCATTCACTGTGATAATCAGAATTGCATAAAACTCTATGAGAATCCTGTGTTTCATGATAGGTCAAAGCATATTGACATCATATATCACTTTATCAAGGATTGTGTACAACATGGATTAGTTTGACTACAGTATATATCTACAGATGAGCAGGTTGCAGACATCTTAACAAAGCCCTTGATGAAAAGAAAGTTTTTCTTCTTTAGGGACAAGTTAGGTGTAGTAGAGAACACCTTCCTCACTAAGAGGGAGTGTTAAAATTAGTAGCTCAAAGGTGTCTCCAACCTGGAACCATGTCCCCTAGGCTGGAGCAGTGGTGGAGATAATTATCTCTAGATTTTCTATTTTTTCTCCTTCTTATCTAAAACGCACATGCCAAGTTTGGAGAATTTTCTTTAGCAACATCTTTGTTTTTTCGTAAAATTAAAGCATTTCCTTATCTCATCGTTGGTGAATAAGAGGTTATAAAAAGGAAATTGAGGTGTGTGTTTGAGATATACAGATTGAAGGTTTTTGTAGGAAATGACACAAGATGAAAGAGAGGTTGTAGTGAATAGAAGAAGGAGTTGAATATTATCCAAGTTTGTAGTATTGTTGTGGATGCCAAGTTCTGGCAGTTGTTGTAAATTTCTTCCTTTCTGTAGTAATAAAATCTCTCTTTGAATTCTGGTTTTTCCTCAGAGTTAGGGGTTTTCCAAGGTAAATCATTGTGTCAAAGTGTGATTGGTTTTCTCTGCATTCAGTATTTTAGTGAATGGTGTTGTGCATGCTTTAGTTCTTTGTTTCAGTCATTTGATTTCTGTTATTCAAATTTATGAAATTAAACAATAGTTAATTTATTGTTGGGTTTCACAATGCCAATAAGGGAGACATATTTTTCACAAGAACAAAGATAAAAGAGAGAATAGATAGTTAGCCATCTCAATAAATTATCTGAAACCCTGCATAACCTGTATACCTTATATACACTAAAAATTATGCAATCGCCTGCATTGGTATTCACATGATACATAATATATTTTTATCCTTTTGTTTGAAGAATGAAACTTATGATATTGCTTTAACACTATACTAAAAATTAAGATTATAGAATTTGAACATCACATAAAGAGTAAATAGTAGACCGAGAAAATAAAATAGACTGATATTATTCAATTTGACACAACGATTTCTATATAAATAGATTTAAGACAAGCGATCAGACTACTTGTAAAAACAAAGCAAAACAAAGCTAAATAAAGGAAAGATGCCATATGCATCGAACAATTAAGATAAAAAAAAAAACTAAAATATGTTTCTTCATCGCGTAGACAACAGTGTTTACAAGGAATAAAACCAAAAACTAAAATAAAGTTGTTTTATTAAAAATAGAAAAACAAAGATATTCGATCTTATCTCCAGCTCATCATTCATCCTTATCTTCATTTTCTATGTCGGCCTAGCGAAATGCATTAATTTAAAAATATTTAAACCGCATGGGATTTGAGAACTTTTGAGCAAATTCATTTTAAATATGGTATGGAGTAAATTATTCCCTCACACCAAAATATTCTAATCTATGATTCAGGAGCTCATATATATTGAGGCATGCCATAAGGGAAAACTGAGATCACATTTGATTGAACAAAATTTTGAGCCATGGTGATGAGTATTTAGGGCCTTCTATGTGTTAGGGGAAACAAAAATCTAAAACTCACAGATTTAAATAATTGGGACAAAGAAATACAGAAGATAATAAAATAGAATAACAGAATAATAAATGAGACACAAATTTGTGGTAAAATTTTGACAATATGTCAAGCAAACATTGACAGGGCAATGTATGGGTATTTTTATTCTCAAAAAATTGATTAAAACTTTCACACAATTGTTGCTCTTCTGTCATGTCCCTAAAATCGTGACAAAAAGCCTACTTAAAATTGTTAACCATTTGAACGTTGTTTTAATTATAATTGTCCAAGACAATATTATAACAAGCATACATATATTAAATATTAATATATATAAAATATGCTGAGATTATCATTATTGAAGTGCCTATTGCAATTATAAACATTTAATTACTATAACTAAATTAATTATAATTATTAATATTAAATTTCAGTATTAATAATAATAAAAATGAAATCATTATAAAATTGATTATGATATAAAAAACAAGTATTTTAGAGTGGATAAGAATATTTTATTTTTCTTTAAATTTGTATTCAAATTTTTAGTGGAGGGGTTTTCACATTGTCTATGTAGAACAAAGATAGCAAATCCATTTAAAACCATTTTTAAATCTACTTGAAAAGATGTCTACATACAATGAATGTAGTTATGCCAGTTGCATGTCACTTGAATGTCAAATTCAAGCTAAAGAGTTTTTCCTTACATTGAATTTTATTTTTTGGTGGATGTCATTGTAATACGCCCCTCTACGTAAAAAATTAAGCTAAGTATCAAATATGATTTATTTTAAGTATTATGTAAATATTATATCAATCCAAATAAAAAATATTAAACTTTTATTGTTGTTTATTTTTTTTGTCCTAAGAAAATTATAGTGAAAGCATAATTTTATTACATTAAAATTTGGTGAACTAGATATTTCTACATACATCTTAGGGTTTATCTTTCATCATTAAAATTTTAGATCTACATAACTTTCATTACTAACACAATCAAGGTTTAGATATACCATTGTGAATTTATCATTGGAGTTTACATTTTCTTACGAGATTTTTATAATTACTATCTTACCCATCTTAGGGTTTTGATATTTAGGGTTTTCTCAACATATTTCAAATGTGATCATTTCTAATCATTTCTAATTTTCTATCAAGCCTAAAATATACCATGGATCCCTTTATATTTTATAGTGATGATAATTCTCCTTATCATGATGATGTTCTAGGCAATGGTTGTAATTCTATGTGGTTTCTTCCTAGATCTTTTTTCTAGGGTTCCTTGTTAGCTTGTTATGGTATTTGTGATGTCTTTATATTTCAAAACCTAAGATAGGAGATTATTTACGGTCTATATACATATATGCACTTTGATGCATGTATTTCATTTCCAAGTATATGATGTTATTTCTTAATATATATAATGGTTTCCTACACATTGTTATTTTCCCTATATCATTGTATATGATCAAGAGTGTTATCCAGTTATGCTTCATAAATTTCCATGACTTAAATTTCTTTGCATAAGAAATGTGTCATGCAAAGTCATCAAGCAAGGGAAAAAAGTGTAGATGAGCCAATCTCTAGGATTGAAAGGACACTCCTTATCCATCCTTAATTATGCCTAATTGACGAGGAAAGAGAGAAATGTTGAAATTAAATCACTAAAATTGAAAGGACATAAGAAAAGATACTGTGCTCCTTTCCAATTTTCTAAAAGGATTTGCAACTCATGCCATAATAGTCGACAAAAAACTACAAATATAAAATTCACAAATGTGTATCAAATCATCTATTTGTACATAAATACGCATAAGGATTACTTGAATATCAACCACTTATATTGCATAATTTAAAATTCATAGTGTAGCTACACATACAATGAGAGGCTAGTTATCTTATGTACATATGCATAGCTTCCCCTAGAGCCTAATCACAAAGGAATTGAAAAATAAATTTCACATAAGGCTCGTAGGATTCATATATATAGAGAAATTTTTTATTGCAAGAAAGACCGCTTATGAAAGAACTTCAACCTACAATAAAATTTCCCCTAAAACCCTTTTATGCATTTAATTTAAAAAAATCATAGAAAAGGAAATCTCATTAAAAGCTAGGCAAGAAAGGATCTAGGAATCCAAAGAATGATAGGTATAAATTCCCATGTTTGCAATTGGAATAACTCTAAATTGGTGTTAGGAACTAATGGAGCGAATTTGCACCCCTTGCAAATTCCCCATTTGCAACCCCTTACCTTAGAAAAAAAAACTCGACAATGTTATTCCACCTCATCCATTCCACTTCCACTCACTTAGTGGTTGTCTGTAGTTTCAATAGGGGAATTTTTGTTAGGAATGCTAGTGTGGCGTGCGGACATCTATGTGGCGCCCTATTGTCCTGATAGGATTCCCACCTCTAAAATCTACTAAGGCATTACACTTCTCCATTGGCAATGAAGATTTATGCCCTTGCATCCTTAACCAACCTCGAATGGCTCTTTTGGGTTATTATTCACTTCAAAACAATTCATTCTTCATTCAATTAGATCCTCTAAACACTTCTTCACATTTCTTCACTCTCTCTTTGTGTTTCTACACATCTCTTTAGCTTTTTCACAGAACTCTCCACATTTATTGTAGCTCAAAAGCATTAGTTTACTATATTTTACTCTCGTTGTTGCGAAAACAATGGTACCTTCAATATTGAGAGCTCACATCTCCCTTCCCATGCTCGAGGGAACTTTATTTGGGAGGTGATATCCACTTTACATATCATTGTCATTTGATTTCGTAGCATAGTGTTGTTATTACTACTTGGTAGCACTTTTCTTTGTATTACTTTATTTATCATATTTTCTATCTTGTGGCTATTCTAGTTGTCCATGGAGGTGGGAAAACCAAAATGGGGGTTTGACTATGACAAGCCCTAAAAAAACCCCAACATTTTTCCCCATTCTGTTGTGTGTAGATTTTGTGTTCGTGTGGAGCTTGCAGGAGGCTGGACCATTCATAAGTTTTATTTCCATTACCTTTCACTCCAAGGTCAAATTCTAGTTATAAATTTGAAGCATATCTCTCATTATTATGTTATTTTTTCATTTTCTACTTTCATTATTGCATTAAACCATACTAGTTAAGTAGTTAGCACGTCTCTCTGGTATCCATACTAAATCTTACACTTTCTATTTGTACAAACACCAACACACCTATGAGATGCCAATGCATTTTGTTGTTGTCCCTGTTATGCATTGTTGTTCTTTGGTAGAGAGCTATCCAAGGTAGAATCTGAGATCCAAAAACCTACTCCCTTAACCCCTTAAAACTCTCAGGTTGGGTAAAAGTACAAAGTTTTGTCACACTTTTAGCCAACTTACCAGCACAAGTAAATTTAAGTATTTCTAACTAAAGATATATTTCAAACATATGATCTTGTAAGATTCATTCTAGCTAAGTTAGATATATACACACCTTTTCCAACTAAATTTTTTGGCTAAATGACTATGTAGCACCACTTTGAGGTCAATTTATCAAAAGAATAGATTTATTTAAAAAAATTGATGTTTCAACAATTTCTACTCATGTAATTAACATTTTTATTAAAATATAAAAATACCCTTTTGTAGATCCATAAGTCTAGTTTTCAAAAATATATATATTAATAATTAAATTATTATTTATATTTTCCTTTTCATTTTTACTAAAAGTAGGTTATCAACAAAAAATATTAGGTTGATTACTATGTCGAGGAAAAATAGTAAAACTTATGGGTAAACCTAGACAAAAGTGGTTTACAATTAGAGTGAGGAAGGAAAAGTTGAAAAAATTCACCCCATGGCAAAAAATTTAATTTTTTGGGGTTCGAGCAAACTATTTGGTTCAAACAAAGCAAAAGAGGATTCACTAGAACCTAGGTTCAAGTGAACCCATTTAATGAAATTCCCCACCATGCTCCCGCCAAAAAGGATAAGGAAAACCCCTTTTGAAAGGGGGTTCGAATGAACCTTGGCTTGCTCGAACCTTTGTGGGTTCGCTCGAAACCCCCCTGGTTCGAGAGAACCCCCCTTTTCCCACCTTCCTTTTCTCTGGCACAAAAAAAAATCATAATTTTTTCCCTTCGAAGCTCGAATTGAGGATGAAAATGGAGGAGACTTCACAAACCCAATTGGAATTAGGTAGTCCCTTGAATGAGCTATCCACAACAACTATAATTTTAGTATGTTTTGGTTTTAATATGTATTTTTTTTTTAGTTTTATTAAACATAGGTTTTTCACCGAAAATCAAGCTCTCTGTTCTGCACATGTGGAAAAATAGTAGATTATAATAAAAAAAAATTGAAAAATATGAGTGCACCAGATATTGAAGTCCTTGATCCAACAAAATAAAAATTGAATTTTGTTACATACAAAAAACATTACACATTATATAGTCCACCTATGTCTAAATTGTAATTGGTTTGACTTCAAAACTTGATTAAGGAAAAACTATTCAATAAAACACTATCTAACCAATTGGAATTACTAGGTATCAAAGTTACAATTATAAATTCGAAAGAATTATAACTTTTTCCTTTATGTCAAAAAATTTATGTGTTATACGGTGAGCATCACTCCTTAAAAATGTTGTTTTCTGAAAAAAAACTAGTTTTCAAAGGGGATGGAAAAAGAAGTGCAATCTAATTCCCAAAATTTTCAAAAAAAACATATTCAGAATCTATAGACAAAATTTCACAAAAGTCTAGTTTGCATCATCTTCAAATTCATCACGGTTTAGTCGCTATAGGTGCCCGAAAGTGAAGATTTAGTTAGAAAAAATTATTTTAGTGTCCAATTTGGCCAAAATTGTAAACCAGTATTGTGGGATCACTTGAATTTAAAAAACTTGAAAAAAATATGATGCATTAG
>VDFB02119284.1:0-15570 GCA_007258455.2 Sequoia sempervirens | reverse complement strand
GGAGGGTCAAATAGAAAAATGATGTAAAAGGTATCAAAGTATTGTTAACATAGATATGTAACAAGTGTAATTTGGCCTCCAACAGTCATTAAAAGTTTAAAATTCTGTTGAAGAGGCAGTTGGTCATTGGTTTGTAGGGGAGAAGCCTTTAAAAAGGAAGGAAACTCATTTGTAATGTTGGCTTGAGAATTTGAGGCATTAGCAATAAGAAATATTTGTTTTCTCATTCATTTTTTGAGTTTCCTTTACATTTTCCAGACTTGTACGGACCCATACAGACTTTCCATGATTTGAAATCATCTGTGTTTGTGGATGCATGTGTTTACTTTCAATTTCATTTGGTTTGAAGTCTTAACTCATTGATTTGTGTGTGGAATCAACAGATTACAGAGACAACCCTATTTTTGTTGAATCAAGGGTTTGAAAGACAAATCATAATGCATTAATCAATCCACCTGATGTTTGACACTGTAACTCAGTGGATTGGTTTGTAACATGTTGAGATAGGTCTTTAAATGCATCTGGGATCAGAGGGAGTCATTTGCATGGCGTTCGTGTGATGCCCTAGGGTTGGGCAGTGTTATTTTAACATGGAAATGTGGAACTAAGGTTGGGTTTTTGCAAATTAATGTATGTAGGGACCTTGTGAGGGTTTTTGAGTTTGTGCAGAGGTATTGAGGGTTTTTTGGGGCATTGGATTGATTGGTAAAGCCTTGGAGTTGTGATTTCCATCAAAACCCTTGATATTTGCATGAAAATGAGGGTTTGTGAGATCAGCATGGTGGAAACCTTGAACCTATAAATAAATTGTGGAATTTGATGTTTTGTTACATGAGTAATGACTGTTTGATGTAATTTTGTGAAAGGCAGGTGTTTAAGGAGTACTTTGTTTGTAAAAATGGGCTAACTCTGTAGCCTTTTCCATGCTAGGGTTTTTGAAAGTCAATTATGATCCAAAAGAGTTGCTACTGAGTCTAACATATGTTGTGTAGTTCCCAAATAGGTATCTGAATCCACAATTGGGTTGGCAGGTGTTTTGGAATTTTTTTATGAAAAGTCTCAAAAACCGGGTTCCTACTGCTATGAGGGATGCATGGGTTAATGTTGTAGTGGTGGAAGAAAGGAGGGTTCTAGGTGTGGAATCTTGTTTGATTTTTTTGTTGTTGGAGTCCAAACCTTATATATTATCTATTGTAGTCATATTTGCATAGAGATTAAATTTCCTAACAATTGTTATTAAAATTTGTTTATTTTCCATCACATATAGTATAACTAATAGAGATATCTTAAATAATTTTTCTAACAAATGTCAAGAAATATTGATTTTGTTTTTTCTTGCTTAAGAATTATTTTATTTTATTTACATCGTTACTTTATTTATTTAAATATTTTTTATTAGACATCTAGAAAGCTAATTTTATCTAGTTAAAAGTTAAAATATAATTAAAAATATATAAATATAAATATAATTTAAAAAATAATAAAAAATTAGATGCAAATAAATTATTTTTTAAATCTAGAATTACCAAAATAATGAATGGTATTTTTTCAAAAGTAAAATTAAAAATTACATACAAAATTTTATAATAAAATATAAAGTAAACAATATATGTAATAAATAGAATATTTTTTAAAGTGAAAAAAAAAAAAGATAATAAAAAAAATCAAATTGATATCTCTAATTTCTTAGATAGATGTATTTAAGATATCTATACTAATTTTAAAATAATTTTATTTATTTAAAAATTAAAAAAATATTTTTTATTTATACATTTAAAAATTATTTTATTATTTTAAATTTTTAAATATATATTAATTATATTTTAATCTTATGTCATTACGGAATTATAAACATTAAGAATGTGTGGCAATGAACGTTTCCATAATTGTGCCCTAGAAAATACGCAATTCAGAATTATATGTTCACCGATAATTTCGTCCTCATCATCGCATCTTGAGAAGAATAATTGGTCAAGCTAAAGTCTTCCACAAGCGGAAAAAAATTAAGCCCTTCCCCACAAATCAGATCTCAGATTAAGGCAGAGGTGGGCTGAGGTCCAATGCAACGCCACCAATAAATTATTAAGAATTAATATTAATATAAATAAATAAAACTTTTCAATTATCAATAATAAACAAATAAAACTTTTCAATTTTATTTTTTAAAGATAAAATTATTAATAATAAACTATTCATAAAAAAATAGTTTAAAGAAAAAGCCAATCAAAAATCAATAATTTTAATAATTTAAAAAAATTATAAATAACAATAATAAATTATTAATTAAAAAATTATTTCTAAATATCAATTTTAATTAAAATTATTAAATAATAATCAATGATAAATTATTAATTATCTAGGTGGTAGGTAAGGATATATGGATATGGTTTAATTCTTACTTAGGTCATGAAGGTTTTTAGTAATTCATGATTTTGGGTCTATTTATGGATACTTTCAACAATTTGTGCTCTTCACTTATAAAATATGATCTTCATTGCATGCCTCTAGAATTTTAGTAGTATAGACAACTTATAACAAATAGGTGATCTTGGGAAGCCCATGTAAAAATTCCAAAAATAATACTTGTATGTCTTTATAATATTCAAAGTCTTCTAGAAATTATAAAAAAATAGTATTTGATTCAACTACAGGTATGCTATTGCTACCACACTTCATTCCACATGCATGATGCTAAACATAACAATCACTTCACTACTTTTTTCAAGCCTCGTCAACCATGCTATTCAATGGGTTGAATGAATTATAGTTTAGTTATGACCCTTGATCTCTTCAAAATAATCAGGGAAGATTAGGGAGAGAAAGAAGCACACACCAAACTACTTCAAAATAAGGGTTATTGTGGGTTCATTGGTTTGCTTTAGTAATTGAGTTATCTACCAAAACTATAATTTGTAATTATATAGACAACCTTGATACTAAAATGTTTCTTATCTATTTCAATTGGATTTTGATTAAAGAGTTTGATCTAACATCTAATACCATACAACAATTCCTTCAAGAATATGCAATTTGCAAATACAAAGCTAAACTTCATAACCTTCATTCACATCCTTATTGGTGTGTCAATATGGGAACATTGGAATGGGGTATGGACATCCATCAAAGCATATTACATAGCTCATTTTATTTTTTCAAATGTTGTGGTAACAACTCTCTTAGTAGTATCGCCTATTTTTATTGTTATGGGCATATCTAACATGAAACAAATCTACAACTATATATGGAAAATATATGGTGGAAATAATTAATTGTGAATTACATTTATTTCACCGTTATTCTCTATAGGTTGTACCATATAGTGCGCTATGACTACTAACCATCTTTAGTTTGCACTAATAAATATGTTTTCCACTTAAATATAAGATAGCTACAAATACAAATACATGACAAGTCAATAAGAGTAGATGAGTCAAAGTATTTAGGTGATAAGTAAGGATATAAGGATATGGTTGAATCCTTGCTTAGGCCATGAAGTCTTCTAGTAATTCATGATTTTGGGTCTATTTTACAAATGCATACTTTCAACAAAATGCACTCTTCATTGCATGCTTCATAAGTGGGAAATTTTAGTAGTACAAGAAATTAATAATAAATAGGCGACCTTGGGAAGCCCATGTAAAAATTCTAAAAATAACACTTCTTTCTGATATGCCTTCTAAAAATTCTAAAAATTTAGTATTTGATTAAACTATAGGTAGGCTATTACTACCACACTTCATTCCACATGCATGATGCTAAATGAAACAATTGCTTCACTTCTTTTGTCAAGCCTCATCAACTAGGTCAGTCAATGGGATGAATGAACTACTTAATATTTAATTACATTATTGGTCTATCTCCATGCAAAAAGAAATAGGCGAACTCTAAAGTCTTGATTTCACAAGTCAAGGGCTTTTATGAAAATCATTAGGTCTATGACTTTACAAGTGAAGACCATGGTGATAATATTGAAATGATTTTATTTTTTAAAAGGAAAGTCAAAAATCAAACTCAAAAAGATTTAGGACAGCAAGTAAAAGCATCAAACCACCCTAAAATCACTTCATTTTGCATTTGAGTTTTGGAAAAAAAAAAGGGTTGTGCTGCCATGCCTTGGTAGGGTTTGGAGTTCTCTTCACCATTTCTTTGTGCTTCATGTTGCATTTTCTGAAGATTTCTACAAGGAAAATTCTAGGTAAGCTTCTTTAGGCACAAATCTGGAGATTATTTTTTAGTTTTCCTCCATCTTACAAATGTTTCCAGGCACATATGTCACGGCCCTACATTATATCTAATGTATTTTTATTTGTGAATTACTTTGTTGATGCCTAGGTCGCCATGGTGAGTCATTGGTTAAAAACTTTGAAGATATTGAAGGGCATTTCCTTTGTTGAAAGCTTTCTTCAGGCTTTTAGGCCACAACCTGA
The DNA here is from genome assembly GCA_007258455.2 of Sequoia sempervirens. NCBI lineage: Eukaryota > Viridiplantae > Streptophyta > Pinopsida > Cupressales > Cupressaceae > Sequoia > Sequoia sempervirens. The sequence goes on along the minus strand of VDFB02119284.1, from coordinate 11,143 downwards.
ACTATATTTTCTAATATATTTCTATATTTTTCTCTTTGGGTCTTCATTGAGAGGACTAAGCACCACCATGATACTACTAGGTAGGGTTTTGATAGTTGATTCTTTCACCTCTCGAGCTGCATCTAGGTGATTTCCTTGAAAATTCCTTACTGGGAATGAATTATCTGCCAGAATTTCAAATATTGCTTTCCATTTTTTAAAGCTTTTATTTTTTGTAAGGGCACTTCAAGGCTTCCAAGCCATGGACAAACCACCTTCTGATACATTCTTTTGTGTCTTACTCCTTTGTTATACTTTTTTATCGAAGCTACCATGATTGTACAAATTCAAGTTTGATTTACAGCTATGACTGTAACTTATTTACCTCTCTTTATTTTTAATCTTATCTCAGCCTGAAACCCTAGCACTAAGCTCATATTCATTCTTTTATATTCAAGATTTAAATGTATGTTTATCTTCTCTGTGAATGAAATACATGATTTTTTCTGTATATTCCACAATTTGAAGACCGCCATGAGGGTATTGCCTTTGTTTTTGAATGTGACACCAAAAGAAAACAATGTTGATCACCTCTTCATCAAAAGTACCTTGCTCCCTAATTTTTCACTGTTTTCTCATGTATTAATGATTGTTATCCTATCACATTATGATTGTGTATTGACATACTTCTTTTAAATGCACTATCTCTCTTTGGCACTTTTAAATCTATTTATGATTTCACTGTTGTTATAATGCACTAAATGGAATTGTTCTCCTTATTGCTTAATCAATGCTCCTTTAATGACTGTCAATATCATGTTATACTGGCTATGGCATTCATTAGTTATTGGTCGAAACAACTCTGTTTATACTTGACATGTATATAAATACCTATGTGGATGTCTTCATTAACTATACTGACAATCTGCTTTGTATTCTTCAAAAATATGCATTTAGTTTAAATGATTATAGCTATAGTGTGGTTTATTATTCCATTGTGTCCATAATAGGTGGTTGTCTTGAAGATTTGAACCTTACTCATTGTAACCTGTTGGATCTACTTGACCGTGGCATTTCATCCCATACTCTTTAATCACTGCCTTAGCTCTCATGTATGCAGATTGTATCAATGTTACTTGTCAATGAAAACTAATGACTATCCTTTTATTTTCTCTATCAAGACTATCAAAGACACTTATAGAAACCTAAACCACACCCTTCAGCACTTGTTCATTTTTTGTCTCCTATAGACTATGCATATGCTTTAAAGTTCTAAGAAATAGTTTTGATGATCTGGTGACCTGTTCTCCCTTTAGTATAAAGGGGCTCAATACCTCATTAAAATGCAAATGTGAATGCAAGGTAGAGCTGAAACAAAGGATGACAAATGTAATTAATTCTCTCTTAACATGTTTCTTTGATTGTCCCATTGAATTAAAGACTACTTTATGAACTTCATTCATGGAGAATGATGATTATCTTTATTCCATACTATTGTCCCATGTCATTGTTTATGAGTTGGGCTCGACCCTTGTGGGAGCCACATTTCTCACCACTCATAACAATATATGTTGGTTGAAATGATTTGATTATACCTGTTCCTGCACACTAAACGAACAAATTAGTAAAATAATTGAAGTTGAAAGCTTCCATTGAACTCTGTGCTCCTTGAACATTTTCCTTTTCGATGACTTAATCATATGATGAATGCCTGATAGGATGTAGGTTACATTTTTGTTGGTAATATAAGCATGAGGAAAGATTTGATTTATCATTGCTCTAACACTACCTTTCAATACTCTTGCAGGAAACCATGGAGTTTGGAGCCGAAACAACCTAGAGACACTGAGACACAACAACTTGAAGACATAAAGTTTAAAATGACTCATCATTACAGATAATGATGAATCACTCCCTTTTTTCATGTTTACATTATCTTTAGTTGTGTAGTTTACAACTTTACTTTGTATTCATTATTTGATTATGAAAATCAAATTAAGTTACTCCCATAGCTTGTGTGGGACTTTGGTTTTTACAATATGAATAAAACAACAATCACTATGCAATTTAATGATTTTTTTGTTACAAAAATTTGCATAATCACACTGGAAATTCACAAGTAATCAAATTCTGGAATATAATGAATACTTTAGCAGAAATTTTGTACCTTTCAATGAGGAATGCAATTTAGCTCTACCTATTTTGAGTTGTAGCTAAAAATAGGTAACAAAATAAATATAATTATTTTATATTTTTTAATATTTTTTCTATGAATAAAGCTAAAAAGAAAACAATTAGCTTTCCTCCACTTAAATCTCTTTGATATTCGTTTGTAAAAATCTAAATATTTTAATCTTGTTTTTATTTTATTTAATTATTTTGAATAAGGGGTGACTTTGTGCCCTCCTACCTTTTTTGTGAATATGTGTATATGTTATAATTAATAGAATCTAGCACACATATTCATTATAAAAAAATCTTTAGTTCTATCTAATTAATAAATTAATTATCAATTATAATTTTTTAAAGTACTAGAAGGAAGGGGTCATGGCTGTAGACACTGAAAAATGTCTTGAATGATATCATGCACTTCAATTAGGTATACTAACATCATTTCATTTTGAAACCAATCCTCTTTTTGCTTAATTGATTAAATTAGCCTAGCTATTTAATTAATTGTCTTTTTTGTCTATTAACCTAATCAATTTAATTAGGTTAATTCACTCTTTCCATGCTAACATTTCGTCTTATTAAATTAAATACATCAAACTATTTAATTTAAATCCCTAAATCTTCTTATTTAATTAAATAACCCTAATTTATTTAATTAAATGTTATTTCACTTTCCCCCTTTCATTAAATCACTTTATTTAATGAATATTGTAAAATTCCCCCAATTGCGTAATTAAAGATTGTTTTAATTATCAATTACTAATAAATCTAATTCCCCTGACTTGCAAGGAAATATTCTAAGGGAATATTCCTCCTTTGCACATTCCTCCAAAAGAAATATTTCCATGGAATATTCCTTCCCCCTTTTGCACATTAAAACTTTGTTTTAATTTGCTAAATATCTATTTTCCTTACCCATGAGAATATTCCAAAGAATGTTCTCTATCCGAGCACTCATTTGAAAAAGGGGAATATTCTTTTTTCTGTAACAAACTTACAAGACTTCTTGTGCAAGTTAACTTATAACTTCTTGTGCAAGTTAAAAGTGTGTTTGTTTGGACAAAGGTGAAACCTTGATTAAATCTTATCATTTATTCTCATCCCTTGATCAGAATCCATGATCCATGCCTCCAACTTTTTTCATCATTGACCATTGATTAACCTTTTTGATCTCAACCCTCCATTTCTTATTTTTCCTCCTATAAATAGGTCACTATTTGGAGATAAATAGATCCATCTTTTTTAGAGAAAATCCATGATGTTGAAATCACTCACACTCACACTCATTTTTAGCACTTTTTTAGTATCATTTTAGCTTAATTACTTGCATTAATTAGCTTAATTTCCATTAATGGCTTCCATGGTAACATAGATGCATTCATGTAGCTTATTTGGTAATTAGTGTTTCAATATTTTTAGCTTAAAATCTATTTATATTAGCTTTGCATACATCCATATCAATTATCTTAGCATAAATCATGATTAAATAGCTTGCATCACGTTATTTTAGTATTTAAATCATGTTTCATCACACATCTCACTATTAGGGGAAATTTACATTAAAAATGGGCCTCCTAAGGATGACATCATTAGCTTTTTAAGTTATCAAAAATCAACTAAAAGATGACATCAACATGTACGGTGGCATCATCCAAAATAAAAAATAAAATTATTTATTTTATAAAATAAAACTTTCTAAAATCTTATGAATTAACTTATGATGGTAAATTTAACTCTACATATCCTATTCTATCTCATTCATCTTTCGAAATATAAAATATTCTTTTTGTTTTTTAGATTTATATTCTTAAGTTCTATTATAGAAATTTTTATATTTTCAAAAACTATTTTTATTCTTTAAGAAAAAAATATAAAAAACATTTTAAAAACATTAAAAATCATAAAAATCAATTATGAAGTGCTGCAAAAATAAAAAAATTCTTTAATTATTTTTAATAATTTCAAATATTCTAATATTTAAATGTTTAGCATCTAAATATTCTAATATCAAAATTTTATTATTTTAAATTTCTTTAATTATTTTTAATAATTTCAAATATTCTAATATTTAAATGTTTAGCATCTAAATATTCTAATATCAAAATTTTATTATCTTTAATTATTTTTAATAATTTCAAATATTCTAATATTTAAATGTTTAGCATCTAAATATTCTAATATCAAAATTTTATTATTTTAATTTTTTGGTGGCCTTTTATAAGGGTGCGCTCACTTTATGTGATGCACACCTCTTTTAAGGGGAAGCGCTCACATTTAGTGGGCCCCCTTATTATTTTAATTTTTTTTTAAATATATTTTAAACTTTTAAATTTTTTTAAAATATAATTTAAACTTTTAAATATATTTTTTAAAAATGAAAGAAATACCGTTTAAAAGATTACTTTCTTTTTTGCTAATTTTCTTTATCTTTTACTTTGCCACTTTTTAAATAATTTTAAAAAACAAATAATCAAGAAAAGAAAGTGAACTCGATTTTTTTAATAAATTATAATAGAAATATAAGTTACCAAACTTGAGTTTAAGAGTTTTTAAATAAAAAATAAATAATGAAGAAAGTGAACTTGAGTTTTTTAATAAATTATAATAGAAATATATGTTACCACTTTTAAAAAATCATGGACTTTAGTATTTTAAGGAATTAATTTAATAGAAATGTGTGTCCCCACTTAACTCATGTAGTTAAGTAATTTATATTTTTTTATATTTAAATAATTTGTATTGTATGAGATAATTTTTGCTTTTTTAGAGTTCCTTAGGAGGCCCATTTTTAATGTAAATTTCCCCTAATTTAATGGTTTCATCAGTTTTCTTCAATAAAACTGATTGAAACAAGCTCATTATCCAATGGATTGGGAAAAGGTCGTCATTCCACATCAACGCGACACTACTCGCCCAATAGGATAAGTTTCAATGGATTAGAATAGGTGTTTTAAAGCTTTCATAGTTTAACATGCTAAGTTTTAATGAATTCCTAGTTTAGTGTTTATTTGAATGATCTATATTAGATTGATGTTTAGTGGCATGAATATACTTTGTATCCTCATGGATCAAGTGTAGTCATCCCATACTAACCTGTCGGTCACAATGGCATACTTTTCCCTTAAATTATGTATCATCCTAATCAAAAAATAATTCAGATCAAATAAGTAAAACTTATAAAATTTCATAGTTTCAAAATAAATGAGTATAAATTTTATATTTTAAATGAGTCTTTCCATATGGTATTCTTTCTATCATATAGATCCCATTAAACTTTACATTGATATATCATCCTATTGTGCAATTGATACTAGAACATTTCCAAAATTTACAAGGTTATATTATTATCATTCCTATCTCTTAGACCTATAAGGCATACCAATTCAATTAATTTTTAATATTTTGTATGTACTTATTATAGAGTGACACATGAAATTCATCATAGCTTCAACTCAAATTTCTAGGTAAAGGGTCCAAGATATTAGGGTGCTAAATATATTTTATGACATGCTCAGAAAGGGAGTTTCAAATGGTGGTGATAGCTCCATGGAGAGGGAGACCTGATCTAATTGTTTCACATAAAGATACAAGTAAAAGGTCAAAAGATAAATACATTATTTGATTCATGTTGTGGACATGGAAATTGTACTCCTTTGCAGAAAGTACAATTTGTGGCCTAATTTAGTCCTATTTTAGACACCCTTGCATCAATCACCTCTTAAAAACTACGTTTATAGGCCTCTAATGTTCATTATTTTTTATCTAGAGGCCCATTTTACTTAAAAATCATACAAATCCTAACAAATAATGCTTAAAACAGTCATATCTCAAAAACCCACCTCCAAAAACCTCATGTGGGACCCATTCACCAAGGGTGGCAAATGAGTCCCTTTTGGGGCAATTTTCATTTTTAAGTGGGAAACTCACTGACTTAATTCAATTTTTTAGTGGATGTCAGCCTCTTAGGTCTTAATAATGAGCAATTAGGTATTGTTTCCTATAAATATGTGTTTTTAGGTCATTTTTCACATCTCCTAATCATTTTTACAAAGCAACTTCAAAATTCAAGTGTTGAGAATCTTCCACAAGAAGTTTCATTAGCATTTCTCCAGCATTGAAGTTGAAGCTTTTGGACAGTAAGATAGGGTTTTTGCAAGTATTCAAGCTCACTTCTCATTCAAGATTCAACATTGCAAAAAGTTTCTCATGGATGCCTATGGAGAATCATGGAGAAATCTAGGTTGAGGAGATGCAACTAGCCATCAAATCACACCTTATGACTTGTTTTCAAAGTGATTCCATCTTCCATTTTCTCTATATCTTCAAATTTAAGGTTTGCATTTCATTTACATTCATTTGAAGTGTTTTATGGTTTCTTGGATTGAATTCTTGCATCATTTAAGTTCCATTTACTTATCTTATTCTAGCACATTAGAATAGGGTTTTGTCTTACTTCAGATTTTCCTAGTCTTAGACACACTTATGGCTAGGGTTTTATGCAGATTTTATCCATTCAAGGTTTAACTACAAAATTATGGGTTTGAACAAGGAAAACCCCCCATTAGAAAACAAACTTTAAGCTATTTTACAGGTGCTTTCAGAGATTCAAATCCAGGTTTTCGTCAAGAAGTGTTGTGCAGGTGACAAAGTGTAGATCTGAAACTTGAACTTTCAGAAAACAAAAAAAAAGACTAATTCACCATGGATGGAAAATGAGTCCCACTGGAGATGTTTTTCAAAGCAGAGTGTAGATTCCAGTACTCTTTGGCAAAAACAATATTTTGTGTAGAAACCCTGGTCTAGGACTAATTCGCCTAGGGTGGCGAATGAGTCCCAGTCACTCAAAAAGCTAACATTTCTAGTTTTTCAAAGTCTTTTCTAGTCTCCACCAGGTTTACAGGTGCACACATTCAATCTCGTAACTTTTTTTTTCTTCTATTTGCATTTTTATTCATCCTTTTAGGTCTTTTGAAAACAACACTGTGTTTTCAAACACTTCATATTTCTTAATTTTGCATACATAATCAATAGTATTTTTTAGTTTTTTGCATTTATTTTACCTCATTTAGGCATATTGCACCCACATCACATCAATCCTTGAATGTTAAACATTGCATTTTGCCCCATTTCTTTCCCCTTTTAGGTAAAATACCCTAAGAGGGCTAGAAAGACATTAGAGTGCCAAAATCTTTGTTTACATTTTCTTGAACCCATGTTTAGAACATTTTTACTTCTGATTTCAAGTACATTTGCATCCTAGGGTTAGATTGCATCAACATTGCATTATGTTTTGCATTGTTTTGCATCCTAGAGTTTTCAAACAATTGCTTTAGTGAAAAGATCATATAGATTTCATTATTGCATTTACAATCATTTAAACTATTGAAATTATGTATTTTCACTTTAGATTAGCATTGTACAGACCTACAAACATAGAAAAAAATTTTTAAAAATTAGAAAAATATTCAAAATATCTCTCTTGGGACTCATTCGCCATCTTGGGTGAATCAATCCCAGTACACTTTCTGCATCATTTTTTTTCTAAATTTAGTTTCTTGTTTTCCACTTTTTGTTTGCCATAGTTACTTTTTGTTTCTGTCTAGTTATTTTCTATTATATTCAAATCATTTGCATTAGCATTATAAATACTTTCATGGCACTTATGGATAGCATTATATTTTTACAATATTCATTTTCAACATTAGTTCCTAGTTCATTTAGATTAAATTCATCAGAAAACATAAACCAAAACATTAAGCAATCCAATGAACCAATCAAAACAATGATTCACTTTAGGAAAACTATATCATCCAAACCTCTTATTAGTGATGACTTGGATAGGTTAGATGAAGCCTTACAAGGTTTCCTCTCACTAATTTCATCCACTAAGGCTTGTGCTAACAAATCTAAACCAATTAATGACAACTCATCTCCAAAACCTTTTAGTAGTGATGACTTTGATATGTTAGACGAAGCCCTTGAGGACTTCATCTCACAAAATCCATCCACTAAGGTTTGTTGTGAGCAACCTAAAACACAAGATGTCAATGTAATTCAACCCCAAATTTTCCTTTAGCCACCTTCACATCAACCTCAACCTCCACCTAAACCCGAGTTTACCCTTTACCCACCTATGCAGGATGTTGTTTCCCATACACATTACACTTGAAATAATCTGCAACCACCACAACCAACCCCTACCTCCTTACCTTTTCCTAATACCGCACTACCTAGTGCTTCCTGATTACAAGAGTATGATCTTATTAGGCAACTTAAGAGCACTCCCGCCAAAATATCACTTTGGGATCTTCTTCAAAAAAGTTCAAGCTATCATTCTCTGCTCCAAATAGCATTGCAAAAAATAGTGGTTCCTCCTGGTATAAACACAACTGATGTGGCAGCTCTTATGCAAGGAATGAATACAATGAATGTAGACATTACCTTTCATCAACATGAGCTCCCTTCGCTAGAATTAAGGAAGCAAAATGAATCCTTTATGATAAATTCTCAATATAATACAATAGGCATAAAAAGAACCCTTGTTGATAATGGCTCTTCCCTTAATGTGTGCAGTGTAAAACTCCTAGATAGGTTACGTGTGGATAAATTGCAAATCAAACATGATTATTTATCTATTAGGGGATTCGATGATACTACAAAGCAACCGCTCAGTGTAATCACTTTACCTATCACAATCAGAGTAGTTACCTTGCAAACTCCTATTCATGTCATGCCCTATGATCTTGTGTAGGGTGATCCCACAATAGTGGTTTACACTTTTTGGCCTAACTGGACACTGATATTTTTTTTTTAACACAATCTCCACATTCGGGAACCTATAGTGATTGAACCGTAAGGAATTTGAAGATGATGTAAACTAGAGTCTTGTCATATTTTTTCTGTAGATTCTAAAAATATTTTTTTCAATTTTTTTGGAATCAGATTGCACTTCTTTTTCCATCTCCCACAAAAATTGGTTTTTTTCAAAAAACAACATTTTTAAAAAGTGACGCACACCGTATAATGCATAACTTTTTTTCCATGAAGGATAAAATTTCAATTCTTTCAAATTTAGATTTCTAACTCCGATATCTAGTGCTTCCACTTGGTTAGATAGTTTTTATTGAATATTTTTTCTTTAATCAAGTTTCAAGTCAATCAAATGACAATTCAGACATAGCGCGACCGTATAACGCATAACTTTTACTGTATGTATCAAAATTCTTTTTTTTTCGTTGGATCAAGGACTCCAATATCTGGTGCACTCATATTTTTAAATTTTTTTTTTGATAATCTTCTATTTTTCCACTTGTGCAGAATAGAGAGTTTTGTTTTCAGTGAAAAACCTGTATTTAATAAAACTTAAAAAATAGATAGATAATATAATCAAAACATACTAAAATTATATTCGTTGGATAGCTCGTTTTGAGGGGAACCCAATACTAGTTGGGTTTTTGAGATCTTCTCCATTTTCATTCTGAAATTGAGCTTCGAAACGCAAAATTTTCAACAATTCTGGTGCCTTAGGAAGCAAGGGTGAAAAAAGAGGGGTTCGACCGAATATGTGTTCGGTCGAACATCTTGGAAAGGTTCGGTCGAACTAGGGTTCGAACGAACCACCATAACATGCAATTAAAAAAACTTTATTTAATGGGTTCGACCGAACATTCCAAGAATGTTCGGTCGAACACCCTAATTTTAATATTAATATACATATGTTTTTAAATGAGAACTTAAATTTGATGGCCATATGACCGTATTTAAAGATTTTTGCTATAAAATACAATCAAAATTTTAAGAAGATTGTAAAAGGAGATATTTTGGATAAACTGTGAAAATTTATATAGAATTATAATTATATATATGTTTGATTTATATATAATTTTACATACACTAAGGTATATCATAATGTTTTAAGGGCACGCTTCAATAGATAACCATAATTAAAAAATTTGTTGACAGGTAAATTCAACCATCAAATTTAATCCTTTAGAAAGAGAGGGGGGTGAGTGGGAGAGAGATAAAGGGTAGGGGGTCCTAGGGTTTAAGGGTTAAGGGTAGAGGAGCTCGAGAGGGAGGATGGGTAGGAGGGATAGACTTTTTAGAGAGAGGGGGGGAGTGGGAGAGAGATAAAGCGTAGGGGGTGTACAAGGATTAAGGGTAGAGGGGAGAGGGGGAGAGGGCGTAGGAGGGAGAGACTTGAGAGAGAGAGGGGGGGAGTGGGAGAGAGATTAAGGGGAGGCAGGGGGAGGGGGGAGGAGGGAGAGGCTTGAGAGAGAGGGGAGGAGAGATAAAGGCAGGGCTCTAAGGGTTAAGGGCAGAGGAGAGAGAGAGGGGAGGGAGAGACAAAGGCAGGGCTCTAAGGATCAAGGGTAGAGGAGAGGGGGACTGCAGGAGGGAGACCTGAGAGAGAGAGAGAGGGGAGGGAGACAAAGGGTAGGGTTTAAGGGTTAAGGGCAGAGGGAGAGAGGGACTCGGCAGGAGGGAGAGACCTGAGAGAGAGAGGGGAGGGAGAGGCATAAAGGGTATTCCATGGGTTAAGGGTAGAGGGAGAGAGGGAGGGGGTAGGAGGAGAGACTCGAGAGAGAGAGAGGGGAGGGAAAGAGATAAAGGGTAGGGCTCTAAGGGCTATGGGTAGAGGGAGAGAGGGGGACTGCAGGAGGAGAGACTCCAGAGAGAGAGGGGGAGTGGGAGAGACACAAAGGGTGGGTCTAAGGTTAAGGCAGAGGGAGAGAGGGAGAGGGTAGGAGGAGACCTGAGAGAGAGGGGGAGCGGAGAGACATAAAAGGGTAGGCTCTCATGGTTAAGGTAGAGGGAGAGAGGGAGAGGGGGCAGGAGGGAGAGAACTGAGAGAGAGGGGAGTGGAGAGAGATACAAAGGGTAGGGTGCACAGGGGTTAATGGTAGAGGGAGAGGGGTGAAGGAGGAGGAGAGACCTGTGAGAGACAGGGGAGGGAGAGAGACAAAGGCAGAGTTTAAGGTTAAGGGCAGAG